>KL288378.1:0-19858 GCA_000699545.1 Podiceps cristatus | reverse complement strand
CTCTTAATCGGCCCCCGCCGTTGCAAGGTTGGGGCTGGGGGGACGCAGCCCTGGGCTGCTCCTACCACGTTGCAGGTGGAGCAGGACCCCAGACCGTGGTCCTAAGCAGGGACCTGGCTTGCTTTGAATCTTCTCCCATGCTGCACTCACGTACACCTTATTTTTCTTCCCGCTCCGTCTCCGAGGTATTTCTTTGCCGCCCCTAAATCAGCATCACGCTTAGGACATACACCCAAGGGGGATAACTGATGCTGAGCGGTTACACCAGAGCGCTTCCACTTCCCGGGAGGTTTAGGGTGAGGAAGGAGCACCCTGGGACCACCCTGCTCCAAATAGCTCCTCTCCTTAAAGCTCCCCGCCGGGTTCCCAGGGTGGCTGGTGGAGCAGAAGCATCTCCAGCCTGCCCAGTGCTGCGGGAGGGGAGTGCTGGAGGTCTCCCACGGGATGCCAGGGGGGTTCGCCCACCCCAGCATCCCCCTCGCTTCCTCCCCCTCCTGTTCAGAGGCTTGAAAGCCCTTTAGAGGTCTACGGAAGGGCGCACCTTGCCGTGTATTGACGTTAGGTGAACATTAATTCCCATTTGTGTTGTGTCAGTAGGGCTCCACAATTTGGGCTGATCAACAGCTCTAAAGACTCCTCCTGTGTCACACAAAAGCATAAACCAACAGGGTGTGCTGGTGACTGACTCATGTGCAGCCACGTGCGTTTGCCTTCCCCGAAACAGCGTTTCCATGACCAGCACCGTCCCGCTAAACAAGCAAAATTTAATAGTGGAGGAGAAGTGCGGAGTTAGAGAAATTTTCCTGGGTCACATAACAGACCAACCTGAGGACCAAACTGAGGACTTTTCCATCTTCTTCTAGGGTCCCCTCCAGCACGTTGTATTTCTCCCACGTACGCTGGCTTCTCACCGTGATTAGCATATTCCTAAACCACTTCATTTCTGTTCTGTACCTCCTGTGAAATGCTACACGTGCTCAGGCATCTTTGTGAGAAAGCTGCGTCGCTTTCTTGTGTTTCCCACACCATTGTGGTTAAATAGAATATATAAAAAGTCCCTTTCACTTCGCTAGGAGATAAGAGCGTTCTTCTCTAGTGGATGCTGCAGAATGTTGGTTTAAATATTTAATTTGCATTTTTGTTCTAAGCTTAATAATAATAATAACAATAATTAAAAAAAACCCTATACGAACAAAGAGGTTGCTTAACAACAAGAATTTCTTAGTGCTTTAAAGCATGCTGAGAGTGTAGCAAACATTTATCGCTGATGAAGCAAAACAAGGAGCTAAGCGCACACTTTGTATTGAGGTTCGTCTGTTTGTAACGGGAACTTGGGGTGGTTTTGGCCATTTGGGTGCTTCTAAAGTCAGGTGGTACATGATCCTTCCTCAAAACAGGCTCTGTGAGGTTGTGGGGTTTTTTTGGTTGTGTTTTTTTTTGTTTGTTTGTTTTTTGTTTTTTTTGTTTGTTTGTTTATTTGGTTGGTTGGGTTTTTTTTGTTAGTCGTAAGTACTGACCAAATGGTTTAGCAGTTAATATTAAATGAGGAGGGATTAGGAAGTCATGAATACACTTCCCAACAGGCTCTCTGTCCTTTTGACTCCTTGCCTAGCCAAAGTGCTGTTTCTTTGATGGGACTATTTAACTCTTTAAACTGAGAATGGAAATTCTTCAGCTAATTGGAGATGGACACAGGCATGAATGGCCTCAATCCGTTTCTGCTCTCATTAACATGCAAATTGAGGTTTCCTCTGTCACCAACAGGCTTGTTCAACAAACAAGAAAGAGCTGAACTAAGCAGGGCTAATCTCACTGCCCAAATTAGCAACCTCAGAGCATGGCATGGAGGTGGACTGGAGATCAGATGCGAGTCCTAATGAAGAGTATGAAAAATTCATTGCCTAAACTTCAAAGGCATCAGTTCAGAATGAAAACAACAATACAATGTCCCTGTGAACTTCCAAAGATGTTTTTGTCATGGTTTTCAGCGGTAACATCGCCAAAACCTGCTCGGTGTTGGCGTGTGCCTGGTGGGCCCTCACACCCACAAGGTTGTTCTGCTTGAGTTTAGCAGGGTTGGGAGTTAATCCATGCATGTGAAAAGCTTCATCGCTTCATGGTTTTATTTACAGGAGGCAGCATAGTTATTGCCAGTACTGAAAAAAGCCTGGCTGTTTACCCCTGAAAATACGGGACATGTTTTTAGCCCTCAGAAATGAGCCCGAGGAGGTGCGACGCGGGGAAGGCAGCCTGACGTCTCCGTGAGTGCCCCTCGCAGCTGTGGGCGACAGACCCCTTTCTCTGACCACTTCCATTGTGTTTGATAGACCAGCTCTCCCAAATCTAAGAAGTCCTCTCGGGTTTCATGAGTTGGGACATGTTTGTCACCTCTTTGTACTATAGATAATGCTCTTACCGGAAGGATGCCAGGGTTGCATGGGTCCTGGAGGAACACTTCGCCTTTCCTTAGCACAAGGGTTCTTCGGCAGCACAAATATCTATCATGTCTGTCTCCCTATCATGTTGTAGCTTGTTAGAGCAGATCCCTCTGCTGCAAGGGGCAAAGGCCAAGACCACAACTGCTAGATACGGAGTGGTGGCCTTGATTTAGGGTTGTGCCTTCAACTCCTTGCCTTTGCCCTTACTCCAGAGTCTTACGATTTCTTGATTTTAGTAGGGCTGGACCTTATGTTCCCTTACACCCCATGGATGGGAATCGTTTCTCCCTTAGGACATTGTAAACTACGAGTAACTAATGGGTCCCTGACACCAGGTACAGTGGTAAGGCTGGAGGAGGCTGGTGCAGACTGTGCAAAAGCTGTTTTGGCAGCACCCCATATCTCACCTGCTTTGGGAGCCACCGAGAGTTTCACAATCTTGAAACCTTCAGTCATTTCAAAACCGCTTATATTCTTCTCTGACCTCTTACTTGACTTAGGGAAGCGATAAAACAATTTTGTCTGAGGAAGTAATGCGGTTACAACCTTTGAAATGACGCTAAGAACGTTTAGGACTAATCTCATTGAATCTTCAGGAGAGCTGACAGCTGGAGCCCAGCCGTGCGCAGGGGAGGGAACTTAAGCAGGAAAAAATTGCTTCAACTTTCCATAGTTAAATCCTAATAGGCTTAGTAGGAGAAAATAAAAGCAATTCATTTAATGTTACAGTTGTTTAAATGAAAAAGGAACAAGTGGGGACAGAGAAGAAGAGATGCAGCCTTTAAAATTAGCCAGCGTTTCACGCCTTTTTCTCCTCACTGGCCTCATTTGCTGATTTCAGGCTTGTCAAAAGCATCAGTTTGGGCCTTCAATCTTGTGACGGCAATGAATTTTCATGGCAGTCCACGTGGCCTCTCGACACAGGGTATCAACCGGGTCTCCTTCGCCGACGGGGCTCAGCCAGCGCCAGGGGACAGAGAGGCCATGGCCCCCCCTTCCGCCCCGCGCTGGCGTGGGAGAGGCCAAATTAAATTTCAAACAATGAAAATGAGCGGAAAATTCAACTTGTCTGAGGTGACGGAGGGAGGATGGCTTGCTGCCGCCCTCGTCAAGTGTAAGTCTCTGATGGCTCTTCTTGATTGGCTTCAGCTTCAATCATTATAACCTGACCCGGCTTCCTCAATTTGTCTTTATGACAAAAATTGCTATGCAAAATAATAATCTTGCTCCCCTTAATTAATCTGCAAGAGATAGTCTTGCACAGAGTGGGTAAATCTGAGTTCACAGTCAAGGTTATATTTGTTGCCAAGAGATGATGTGGGTTTTCATTCTGTTTTGTTTGTCATTAAAATAAACACGTACAATGGAATGGCATTTTTGCTTTATGGTGATTGCAAGCAAAGTAAGAGTGAATTATTGGCAGTCAGGTTAGATATTTTGATGGAAAACTACTGGAGGTTTTAATTAGAGCAGAAAACAAAAAGCATAGCAGTAAATAGTGGTTGTCATTCATCAACAGTTATTATTACTGTGTCCGTTAATAAATGCTTCCCATTTTCCCACCAAGAATCATTAATGCAACTATAACTTTTAAAGCAGATTCTAATTCCCACGACGTTTTCTTTCAGAAATACTGCAAATTCTGCAGAAACATGTAAACTCTAGAGAGAGCCTCATCTTCCGCAGGTGCAATGGCACAGTTTTCACCCTTCTCAGCGGGAGTGGGAGGTAACCAATACCAGCTTTGGGGCAGGGGGGCACAGGCTGCCTCCAAGTTTGTCTTCTTTCCTTGAGACCACTAGACATAAGTAATAGCAGAGTTAGGTAGTTACAGAATGCTGCTTTTCTGGTAATAGAGAAAGGTAAAATGAAATATTTGTTCTTTGAAGTTAATGGCTTTTTTGCCATTAACCTCAGCGACAGGAATGTTTTTTTTCTATGGCACTTATTTTAAAACTCATTCATTCCTTCTCTTCTTTCACACTGTAATGAAGAAAGATGCCACTTAACTACTAAATCTCTATCCTACTTGCTTTGGAAGAAAAAACTATGTATATTTAACTTTGCTTGTGTACAGCCTCCTGCAGGGCAGTAGGATACTAAAATTCAGAAAAACCTCCCAAAATACCAGCTTGTTTTCCTTGCTTGGGCCCTCCCATTCCAGCGCTGCTGCAAAACGCCAAAGCATGATGTAAATTTCAAAAGAAAATCACGAGAAAAAAGATTTGTGGTCAGCAAGCAATTAATGTGCACAGATTTTTTCAGAGGGGGACTAATTCTTTCCTTTTTAGTTCATAACCATCGAGCATGCTGTGTTATAATAAAGCAATGTTGCTGCTTCCACCCGTTATAATCGACAGTCATTATCCGCAATTCCGTAGTGCTTCAAATAGAAATGGAGTACTCCAAGGAAGATGAAAAAACTGCTGGGTCCACAGCCAAGTTGCGAGACGGTAATTAATGATCTTCATGTGCATCTCCTGAAGCAATAGCACTTGGAGCTCCAAAGAGATTTTATTTTTGAAGCTGAGAGACTCGTATCACTACTTAGATAAAAACTTTCCTTGAATACCCAGCAATAAGTCATTAGCATCACAGAAGGCACGCTCTGCCCAGATTTGTTCTTGAACGGGCGTTGGAAGGCTCTGTGGGCATTAGGGAAGTTTTAAATTCACAGGTTTCATGACCTCCAAGCACTAAGGTTCCTCGGTTGTTTGCCCCAAAATTAGCGGTAAATGTTACTTCTTCTTGCCTTGAGTTGTGTAGAAACTGGACAGTTTTGTTCTTCTCCAGAGGTGCTGGGATGTTGTGGTTCTGCTGCGCTCAGTCCCCCGAAGCCTGCTGTGCCTCCGGCCACGTGAAGGTGGCTGGCCGACACGGCCAACACATGCAAGCTGTTTTGCTCCGTTATTTGGTGGTTGTGCAGTGTGGTGTGACCAAGGCAATTCTAGTTTCACCCTCTGGTTGAAGCACCTGTGATTGCATGAGAGTCAAAAAGCGCAGCGCTTGGTGCACGGGTGCCTTCAGCAGCGACGGTGGGCACCACTGCCGGCCTTGCACCGTCGTCGTCTGGTCTTTGCACGGTGTGCAGGACACGCGGGGTCACTGCATGGTAGACACGCTGGATGTTTGCCCTCTCACTCTGGAAAGCAGCTGGCAGAACCGCAGGGTCTGAGACTGGATATGGTTGTGCTTGGGCAGAAGATGCTGCAGAAATTGCAGGCAGGTGGGAGCTACCTTCCTCCTTTAGTGCAGCAGAAGCCTCATCCCACTTGGCTCTCGACTACTTTGACAGAAACCTAAATTTCACTGATTTTAGAGTTTTCCCTTGTGAAATCCAGGCATGCATTTGCTGGTAATTCAGTAAAACTGTCAAAGACACAAGCATCCTTTGAACAGCCCTCACATTGCTTTGAACGCCGCGACGGAAGAGAAGAACAAATGGCAGTACCGAAATGGGACTTCCTCCGCGCCGGAGGTGCAAGGTCAGTTCTCACATGCCGTTGACATTAGAGATAAAAGGGTCACATGGTGTCTCTAGCACTTAACATTTATAAATTGGCTCCATTTTTACTTGCTTTCTTAGTTTTAGGTTACCTTAACTCTGAAAAGCAACTTTGAAGTGGTACTTTGGAAGGCCGTTTTTGATGATTGATCACACTGGCTGTTTACAAGCTCAGGCTCACTTACCCTGTCCGTCCTGATGGCTCAGAGCGGATTCTTTGCAGCTGAAACACCATCATTGGTGGTGAAGATGCTGCACAACAGACTTAATTAATTTTGGTGCCTGCATCTTCTTTACTGTGGATCGTTCTGCTCGTTTCCTGGGCTGACTCTTGGCAGTCCTCGCTTTGGGCAAGTCTTACTGTAATAAATATGATTACTGGAAGGGACAGCTGTGGTAAAGCATTTACCCAGAGACCATTAAAGTCAGGAAAAGGTTCTTTGGGCTCATGGGATGAGACCAGGACAGTGCCCAGTTGGTACTTGTGCAGCAGGATGGTGCTGTGCGGGAGGAGAGCACTGGCTGCAGCGTGCCAGTGCTGGGAATGAGACATCCATAGTCACTGAGGTTGGACTGCAAGATTTTTTTTCCAGAAGCGCATGGTTGGATCCAATCTGTCTTCAGGAAATGCTGAAAAATAACCTTATTTTCAGCAATGCTTTCCCACTGTTGGAAGGCATGATGCTCACAACTCAGCTTGGTTTTCCCTCTTCTACAAAAGACCATAAAAAAACTACGGGACAAATTAACAATACCAACCCAAAGGCAGCTCAGGTGTTTTTTTGTACCTCCTGCCTTCCAGAACAACAACTTTTCAAGAATTCAGGTCAACTACAGCTTATAGTTTGTCAAAGCAGCACGTTTAGATACGGCATGTAGGATGTAGAAAATACCCAAACATATGCATCATTTTAAAAGCTTGAAATGTTTAATTTTCGCATCTTCCAATGAAATCTTTCAGTATGTTGTTTTGAGCAGCCCTTTCTGTTTAATGGGAAAAACTGTGAAACATAGAGGTGTCGTGGTTTAACCCCAGCTGGCAACCGAGCACCACGCAGCTGCTTGCCCACTCCTCCCTCCCGGTGGGGTGGGGGAGAGAACTGAAAAAAACCCTCGTGGGCTGAGATAAAGACAGTTTGATAGGGTATCAAAGGAAGAGAGAGTAATAATAATAATAATGATACTACTACTAATAATAATGATAATAATAATGATGATAAAAGAGTATACAAAACAAGTGGTGCAATATTCAATTGCTCACTGCCCAGCCCCTCCCCGAGCAGCGACCCCCACGGCCAGGTCCCTGCCGGTTTATATACTGAGCATGACGCCATACGGTATGGAATATCCCTCTGGCCAGGCCAGGTCAGCTCTCCTGGCCGTGCCACCTCCCAGCTCCTCCTGCCCCGGGAACCTGAAAGGTCCTTGACTTGGCATAAGCACCTCTTAGCAACAACTAGAACACCCCTGTGTTATCAACATTATTCTCATGCTAAATCCAAAACACAGCACTATACCAGCTACTAAGAAGAAAATTAACTCCATCCCAGCTGAAACCAGGACAAAAATTAAAGAAATTGAATGTGTAATTTGGGGTGAAACAAAGCGTTTCACCTCAATGCAAAATGTTTGAGGGACAGCAGTGGGAGGAGCTCATTCTGCAACATGCTTCCAAGCTTTCTTTTTCCACTTTACCAAAAAAGCTTTTGTCCTTGAATTTTAAAAATTTTCCCAGCGAAACCCGAGGAGTCTGTTCCCTGTCCATCTCCAGGGCTGGCGAGAGCTGCACGCTGTGGCGCGCCGTGCTGAGCGCTAACGTCTCTGACCCAGCTCTCCCCGTGACCTGGACTTCATATTCTTCTCCTGCTAATTCCAAAATTATGTTTGCAAAGATTTTTTTCCTCCCATAACTAATCCATTAAGCCCGAGTTAAAGGATAAATACTGACAACATGCTCTGTTAGCTTGAATTTGATCTTTGCTGTCCTAACATGCCTGTAGTGGAAAATCAATAGAGGAAATAGAGAGGAGCAGGAGAGACCCCCCAGCGCGGTGGGGCGTGCCCGCGTCTTCACCCTCTGTTGTTATTCCAGCTCTCCATAAACTCTGTGTCACGTTTCTAGAATATTATAATTGCCGTTAGTCAGCATTCGTGTTCTTGGGTGCATGTTTTTCATGGAAGAAACAAAAGAATGACGGTCTTTTCATTGCGTGCTGTTCATTAATTACAGAGTAGGACTAGTTCAACAGCTCAACACATGAACTTCCCCTTTGCTATTGTGTAGACTTCTGTGCGAAAATCCTTTACAGCACACTGGAAAATAACTTCTTAATTTTTGTTGCATTTACTGTTAAATTATACCCCTGCACGGAAGTCTCTACTTCACCAGTTAAGGCTGTATATTAATTAAATTCTCGGTGTTTTCAGAAAGTCAAATTTCTGTACAAACTTAGTCATTTTCTGCAGACACTTCCTGGCATCAGTCCCGTCAGCTCGCTTTAGCAGCTTCCTACCGAGATCGTTTTCGCGGGAGGTTTTACCCCCCATTCAGCATCACAGTGAGTGATCCCTCAGTATTTTGAAACACCCGTCGCGTCAGCGGGGCTCCAGCCCCGTCGTTTCTGCGACATCAAACATTACGGGCATCCGTGCGGGCGACGGGGCGTTGCTGGGCGGTGAATCACTGAGGACACTGACTCAACACTGGGGAGCACTTTATAACAAGTAGGGCACTTCCCATTAATCTCCCTCACTGGAAAGAAGAGAATTAGGCGGAGAAGGGCTGTTGAGGTTTCAGGCAAAGAATCCCTACCAAGAGAGCAGGAGTAATTAGAAGAGAAAATCTTCTATCTTACGCCGTTGGTGGAATATATTTTTTATTTGCCTCTAACTGGGATTTTTTCCTCTCTCTCTGTCTCCTTATTTATCTCCAGGTTAGTTATTTTCTTCAGTAGTAGAAGTGCACGCAACTGCGTACGGAATGGAGAGGCTCACGGCGGTGGGAGGCCCAGATAGCGTCTTGGGGGCATACGGAGAGGGAGGGAAGGGTGGAACGTCAGCCTGGTCCGTCCACCTCCTGCTGCCTCGCACTGATTTCCATTTCTCCCAGTCCCCTCTCTAGATTGATATCACCAGATACAGATCCATGGGAATTATTTATAGTGTTATCAAATGTATCCAGTCAGTCAAATATGATGGAGTTTCCTTATTCCTACTCGGATGAGCCCTGTAGCGGGAGGTGCCCAAAAATCAGGAGGAGATCCAGAATCTGCAGCTGCTGTGCGTAGTGCCATGTAAATTTTCAGGCTGGAAATTAATTTCCAGTGGGCTGTATGCAATCATGGAGCATCATCTCAAGTCCCCAGAGTCTGTCTTAAGAAAAGTCCTGCGTCTAACCTTTATCTAATGGTCTGTCGGGGGCAAAGACGTTGCTTTTGGCTTTTAACGTCCCCGCTTTGCGGGGGGCTGCAGCGCAGGAGGAGCTGCATGGGCGTAACCGTCTGCCGGAGCATCGAAGTTTCCAGCTTGGCCGTGCACCGGCCCTCCCTGTGCCACCCTGCAGCAGGGATCAGTGGCCTTTGGAGACACACCGCTGCCTCCTAAGAGACAGCAGCTTATCCTCTCCTTGGGGAAAAAAAAATAACCGGAGCAAACAAAATCCTTCTGAGTTTCTGTGTGCCAGAAGATCGAGGAGTCACCTCCACCGGTCTTTCATTTCAGTGCTGGTGAGGAAACGTGAGAGACTTCATGTTAAGCTCAACAGGCTGAAACGCTGGCTTTTAACATCTCCAAATTTCTAGCAACATCTAGGAAGAAAATCAACCTTTGAACAGAAATAAATATCAGGGCTTTTCCTGTTTACCTTTTATATTCTCTTTTACTTTATATTCTCTTTCACTGTATTAATCTTTTGGTTTGTGCTTCTGTCCGGAAGCTCTGACAAGTACAAAAATTATTGGTTTTGTATTATTTCTGGACTTGCCAGAATTGAGGAAATCTCTTGATAACCTTGTTTATACAAGAATTTGGGCTAGGCTTTATAGGTAAATGCTCCAGAACAGGTAGGGATCAGATAAATTTGTAAAAGATTTCTGTGATTAGGAGCGCGAGACCCGAGGCTTGTGGTGTGTCAGCTGTGTTGATAGCTAGGGATGATTTGGAGCCTAATTTTTATTCTGTGTACTGAACTTCCTAAGAGGAATAAACAATGGAAATAGCAGTGGCTGTTTACGGAACTGTATATAGGTGCAGCACACAACACAGACAGCATACATGTGTATTGGCCAGGGTAAAATAAATATTGGCTATAAAAATCATGAAGTTGGCTAAGGATGTCAGAAACTGTAAATTGAGGACAGACAGCATCTGCCTGGTGATTCTGGCCCTGAGTCCCGCGGTGCAGCATGGCTTTCACCCCGATAAACCCCTCCGGACCGGGCTTGTCCAGCTGTTTAACCTAAGTTGTGGTTAAGCTCTTCTGTGCTCCTTGTGGGATTCTGAGAGTTTAAGACACGATAGTTTTTTTTTTTTTTTTTTTTTTTTTTTTTTTAATTCAAAGCCCTGGCACCAGGTGACAGGGCACTGGAGCGGTGTGGAGCTGGGGCCTCGTGTTGTGTGATCTGCGATGCAGGAGAAAGGCACGAGTGGGAATGATCACCCACGGTATTCCGGCGTAGTGTTGGAGGATTTTGGAGGTAGTTAGGGGGAAAAAAGGGGGGGGGAATCACTTCTCCCCCCCCTTTCTTTTTTTCCCCTCATGCTTTTTGGCGATGATCTTTAGAGCAGTTTATCTCCAGATCTACAACCAGACTTCACCTTGGAGGGAGTTAGTGGTTTCGTTCCAAAATGTGGAGCTGCAGAGCTCAGGGACACGATTTTAGTGGTGGGTGGACTTGGCAGTGCTGGGTTAACGGTTGAGCTCGATGATCGTAAAGGTCTCTGCCAACGTAAATGATTCTGTGATTCTAAAAGAGTGTTCCCCAGTGAAACTGCACCTCTGCAGTGCGAGTAACCAGGGCCAGGGAATAAACCCGGGAGCTGTGGTATTTAATGGCGTATAAATCCCCATCATATGCAGGAAAACCTACTAGAACTGACAGAGCAGACTAGCTGCAGCAAACCAGCTCGAGCTGAAAAGGAGCAATTGGTAGAAAATATGGGGAAAATCTCATTTTACTCTCAACTGGATGGACCAGTTACACCAATGATACGGTGTCTTCAGCAGTTAAAGATATGGGCAGTATTGGGCAGTATTAAATACAGATTATAGAGCGTAATGTGGCAAAGAAAAATAATTTTCCATTTAGGGAAATTTTGTGCTATGCGATTCTGCAAGACTCTGACCTCGACGCACCAGATATTAAATCACTCCCTGATTATTCCTATTTCAGACCACACAGGGATTTCCAAAGGGCTTGTGCTGAAACCTCCTCCGCAAGCAGCAGTGCGGGACCCACCTCCCGAGGGGCAGGAAGGCGGCTTCTCTCCGGGCTCTGATCAGACAAGGGTGAAGGTGCTCATCGGTGGGACCAGCTCCCCGGGGCGCTGGGACCTTGTCTTGTTAGTTCATGGAGGAAAAAAAAACCCAAACCCTTTTTTCACTCTTTAATCATGGTGCAATGTGTGAGGACTCCTAATTTTACCGCCTCCCATGTCCTTTGGCTGGGCGGGTGAGTGGAGGCACGCTGGAAGCCAGATTCGTTACGGGGTTGCCCCGGTGCCAGCCGGGCCCTTTTCGGCCAGGTCCTGCTGCAGAGACGCAGCAGCTACCCGCACCCCGACGAAGCCAACCCCAAGGGTTTTGTCCACTTCAAAGCGGCCACTTTAGTGCAAAGTTGCTTAAAAGGTCTTATCTCAGCCTTATACAGGTTGAGAAGATTCTTTTGTGGATTGATGATGTACGCGTGCTGTGAAGTAAAAATATAAAGGCTCCATATTCTGGTAGTGGTAATTATTTGCTGCGATAAGGATAACTCTTCCGTTCTCTCAGAGCACTGGAGATAGACTTTTTTTTCTTGAGGACAATGTTCCTTTGGAAGAAAAGATCTTTCATTTAAAAGAAGCTAAGTCAAGCTATCTTGTCTTATTAATTACCCAGATATATACTGTTATAAACGAGTCCATAATCATCCCCCAAGGGAGATGATTCAGAGACAAACAGCAGTGTCAGCCTGCAGAGATCTGTGGAGTACCTCCACGCAACACCCAATGCGTGTGTGTATATATCCAAAAGCAAAAAAAGCAAGCCAAGTAATCTGACATTTTCCAGTATTCTAGATGAGATTCTAAATTACCAGATTTTATGAATTAAAATCTTTTTTTCTTCTTTCTCTCTTTCCTGTTGGCCATGCAGACTTGGACTTGAAAATCTTCTATATTAGGAGTTTCATTAAAAATTCATACTTTCTAGTGAGCATTCCTGATACATTCACACTATCATGTAGAAAGCATTTTCTAATGGAAAAAAAAAAAAATCTGACACTGTTCAGGACTGTCATCTCATGACCAGCCATCACTGGTCACCAGTGGCTGCAGTGGTGGCAGGACCGGCTTTTGTAGCCGGAATGAAATAAGGCCATTCCGTAACTGTGGTGGGGCCGAAGTTTAGGTGGGATCTGCGGGCCCTCTCGGTGCTCTGAATTTGAACTGACTTAACCGCTGCACCTGGTGAGAATCGTCTTGTGGTCAGGGGCATCAACACGATTCTGTTCGTACCATTTGTATTATATTTATTGCCTGGCAAAGTGCCAAAAGAAGATCGACTTTGTAGAAAATTTGTTTCCGCTCTGGATTAATCCGTTTGAATAAATAAAGCCGCCGGAGGAGTCCGTCTGTCTCCGCCGTCTCTCGATGGTGCCGCATAACATTGGCTCTGCTCAGGAGAAGCAGGAGCCGGGTTTTCGCGTCCAGCCGCCGGCCGTGCGCCCTCCCTCGAGGGCCTGGATGGAGCTCACACAGTCCTCTTCTCTCTCTTTTGGTATTTTGGCCGCCAAAAGACACGGATGTGGTAAAAATACCCTCATTTCTAAAGATTTTGGGGATCTGCGGCCAATTTCCAGAAGAACAGGCGATTTTGCAAGGCTCCATTGCAAAATCCATGCTAGGTACCTACTTATTCTGTACATGCATTTGTTGTGATTGCATATGCTACTCACATATATATTTAGAAGCAGCCAACAGTTAGGTGTCCCATTTAGCTGGGAAATCTTATGCACAGATGCCCTATGCATGCAAATGTATATTTATGTATTGCAGCACTTTCAGTACCATTTTAGACTTGCGTGAATGTATTCATTATTTCCTAGTATTTCAAATATTTCAAAGGATCCTCAAATTGAATAGATATACGAACTGTAAAAATAATAATTGCATCCCCTGTTCTTCTGTGTACATGCACAAGTTTTCAGATTCATGGGTTTGTACTTTGAAACCTCAGTCTTTTATACGAAGACATTATTCATTCATGTAGTTCTGTCATTTCGTTGTCTACTAAACATGCATCCAGAAAAAATTAAAGGGAAGGTTTTTAGAAACAAATTCGGTCTGGTTGCAAACATCGTTTTGTGCAAAGCTGTTTCAATGGCGCCTTTGAAGTTTCTGTATCTGCTGGAAAATTACGCAAGTTGAGAATTAAGATACCAAAATGTGGCAGAAGTATATCATCACGGGCATGCAAGGCTCAAAAAGACAGTTTGGGGTATCATCCCACCGAACCGGGGTGTAGATTTACTCATCCGCCAGAAATCCCTTTCAACCCAAATAACCAGTGATAGTCTGACCAGCTTATTTATTGATGCCCCGTTTCCCATTTCTACAGCAGAGGTATTAAGTTTTACGTCTTTCCTTCTTTTCTTTTTTTCTTTTTATTAATGAGAGTCTTGATGCCGTTGCTATAACATCGCCCGTTTCAGCCCATTATTTTTTCCATACGCATTGGTGGTTAGATATAATATTGTTGTGCCTCTTAGGATATGTAAGATTGATGAGGAAAGTGGGTATTGCTTTTTTCTGTGATTTGCATACTGAATTATGAGGGTCATCGCTTCTTCCATGAAAGCATTTCCTTTCAGCAGCGATATTTACTGCAATTCATTTAGGAAACCAATAGCTCTAATTTTTTAGAGTGAGGTGTGGGGTTCCGACCGCATGACTCTAATTAAATTCAACGGGAAACTTTCAATAATTAAAACCTATTTTTCATTGGAGTTGCACCTCCATCGCAGAGGGAGCAAAAAAACTAATTAAGAAGAATTCTGATTCACTGAACTCTTGCACACCATTAGACCACTGATTAGCAGAGTTGCAGCAACGCGAGAGCGCGAAACCCTCTCGCACTGCTCTGTGCTGCCAGAGATAGGGATGAAAGGATAAAGCGAAGGCTGAAAAGGGAAGGACAGCTATTCCGACTACACTGACATTTATGTATGAGCTAACCTGAATGAGCTAATCATTTTGAGGAACACAGGACAGTGAATATTTAGCTGCGTTGGTTACCAGGAGCAGAGAACCGGGAGCTTATTTAGGTTCTGTGTACTTAATAAGTCTAACTGGTCTTCCAAGTTTTCCTTGAACTGCCATTAGAGTGAGAAAATGAAGATTGTGGTATTTAATCAGAAAGACTAAATACTAATCCACGTCTTCACTCGGACTCCAGTATTTCTGCTTAAGGATATGTAACACTTTAGAGGAGACTGGAGAAATTTCAATGCAGTGGAGTAACAGTTTTGTTCTTGCGGTGAAGGTGTGAGCCCCATAATTCATGCGAGAGGTGACATTTTCACCATCAGTCGAAATGGCTTGTTTTACATTTGTACCAGAAGAAGATGAGCAGAGTGTTTTTAAAACCTTGTTAACCTCTCATGTAGGAGCACATTTCTGCTTCAGAATAATAATAAAATGCTCTCCTCGATCCTTGGGAAGGCTGCACAAATCCCAGGGAGAGGAAAGGACCTTCCAGGCGGGTGATGGTTGGAGGATGCGATGGGAAGATGCGTGGAGCCAAGGCAGCAGGTCGCCTTCTTACCCCCAGTGAGTCGCCTATGTCTTTTTCTAAGAACTTGGTGAATTTGATCTATTGGGACCAAATTTCCGAGGTTTTAGCACCAGGAAGTGCTGACAAATAAACATGTGATTCTGTAGACATGGAATTGCAAATTCTGGCCCCATCCACCTGGATGGTGCAGGAAAGCATCGCGGGTTTTATGGCAGGCAGGGATGTCCTGCGCGGGGAGCAGGTGCATGTCCACCTCCCGCCTTCAGCGCTCTCTGCCCAGCACGAAGCCTCACCCAGCCTCCTCCAGCCTGGCTCCCGCGTCCCCGTCGGCATTTCTGGGCTCGGTGGGAGCGCCGGGACAAGCGGAGGGAGAAAAGCAGCACCACATCCACGTCTCGTTTTACCAATTGCTTTTGGATGAAGCTCTGCACCAGCGGGGACCTGAGGAAGGGTTTCCCCATGGCAGGAGCACGCTGGCCCCTCCAAGGATCCCCAGGCAATAAGGTGGTTGTCTTGTAGAGTACAAAAATTCCTTTTTCGGCGATGACCCTCAAATGTTTCCAGGTGCTTTGGGTTTTACACTTTGTCGGGGTAGCAGATTGCAGCTTATTTTTATTATATTTTCTGGGAGGAGGATTACGTAAGCACAGACCCAGATCTCCTAACTGTGTTTATTTGCCATGTCTTTGGGCTGCTTATTAAACACGAAACCCCGCTGCCTGGCAATTGTAATGCTCGCCCCTTCCCCCCGGGGGTTTCAGAGGCAGAGGAAATCCTTTTGTAGTTCTGTAACCAGTCAAGGATTCCTTCATTTCTATGCCCAAGTCTTATTTTTGTTGATACTCTATAAACAGAAAACCAGTCTGTTACCTTTTTGGAGCTTTTTACATCTCGTTCCTGGGAGGTGCAGAAGCCCATACGGGAGGAAGGAGCGTCTGCCCCGTGCTTTTCCGGGAAAATATTGCCAAGCTTTGAGTCCAGGCTGTCCCGACGGATGTACGCCGCAGTCAGAGCACCGCGGCAGCTAATACGGTGCAGCCGTCATTGCTGTAATAACATTAAAAATATAAGCTGTAATGATGACACCTGTCATCTCTGCATGGCTTGCAGAGACCTGCCTGAAAATGACCCACATTTTCTAACCATCCAGGCTGACAAATCTAAAGCCCTGTGATCATCATCTTTCTCTGACCTTATCAGAGGCCATTTTTTTTTTTCCCTTTATGATTTCCTTTTATCATAAATTCAAGCCATTAATGCTGCTTTTTATACATACATTTATTCTGAATGCTGCAAATATTTTGACAAGGTATTATTCTTTCATAAGGTTTCTGTAAATACAATTAGACTAGATATAACTCAGAATGATGGTGGTCCTTCCAAGATTTTCTAGACTTCCCGTGGGTGCTGTTTAGTCCTTTAATTGCTTACTAATGTAAAAATATCATTGTTAGTATAGTATAAATCATGACAATTTTGTCCCACAAGAGGCTAAGAGCAGCTCAAGATGCTGTAATTAAGATATACTAATAGATCCAGCGATTTATATAACAGAAGCTTTTAACAAGGTTGAAAAATGGTATTGCTCATATTGTACCAGAGAAGGAAAAGACAAAGAAGAGTAGTTCCTATTTGCCACAACAGGGTGGTTTTCTGAATTTCTGTACTTGTAGGGAACATCATACAGGAACTGCACATATCGTCATATTAAAGCTGCACATGTGGATTTTTCTGAATAGACCCAATTGCATTTGGCTTTGTAAGTCTCAGATCTTCTTTAATAGGTGCATTGAAGACTTTGAACTAGGACCTCCTGAACTATATAAAAATTATTCTGGATAGCTCCTTATAGGATTAGAAAATGTAAGCCCTGTGATCTGCCGGAGGATTTAAGATCATTTATGTCCCTATCAGGAAAGTTTCAGCCAGCACCAAGAAGTGAGTCTGTTGCCGCAGGAGCAGAGAAGGAGGCGAGTAGCAGGCTGGCGTCTGCTCCCAAATCCACCCCCTGTACCCGACAGCGGAGTCTGACCACCTTCCCTGGCTCTGCAATAAGCACATTTCTTTTTGAATGCCGGGAGAAGAGCACGTACTGAAATTATGCCTCTTTTGCCTGAGGCCAACAGGCCCTCGACCGATTGCTGTTTGTGCTGCGTGCCCATCACTTGGGGGTTTCAGACCGTGCTTTAGGCAGGAGAGCTCCAGACCGTCCGCAGGAACCAGAAACCTCGTGAGTTGGGGAATCTGAATGGATTCCCAGGGCTGCCCCGGAGCAGCGGAGCTGGGACGTGGTCCCTGTCCCCAGGCTGTGCCCTGGCAGGCAGACCCGGCGGGGAGCCGAGCTGCCCGGGGTGCCGTGGGGAGAGCCCGGGTGGCCACGTGCCGCGTAGGGAGCCCCGAAGATCTCGAGAGCCAGACTGAGGGCTGCGGGGTGCCTCACACTGGGCTGTGCGTGTCTCAAGTGGGGCTTAGGAGTCGTGGAATCACAGAGCCCCTTAGTTAGGAAGGACCTTTAGGATCACCGAGTCCAGCCGTGCCTGACCACCACTAACCCACGTCCCTGAGCACCTCAGCTCCCCGGCTGTTAACCCCCCCAGGGATGGTGACCCCACCGCCTCCCCGGGCAGCCTGTGCCAGGCCCTGACAGCCCTTTCGGTGAGAAATGTTTCCTGATACCCAACCTAAACCGCCTCTGGCGCAACTTGAGGCCATAAGGAGTTAGTATCCAAAATGGATATTAAACCCCCAAAGACTCGGGGCACTGTCAGCCTCTGTTCCCCGAATCTCTGCAGCTTTCTGAGGGCTGGACAGATTGGCACTGGCATCACAACTAGAAATTGCTTTTACAGCGTACCTTAAACTGGCATTTCATAAAAATCTATTAACAATTCCTCGAGCAAGCCTTGGGACTCCCCTGTCTTTCCTTCTGCGAAAGAGGGCTACGGTTACGCTCCAGCTCTCATTCCCTCTGGACCGTCGAGTCTTGACATTTTCCTGCGCAAAGCCGAACGGCTTCGCAAGGCGGTGGGTGAGGGGCACTCGCCCTTCCTGCACCCCTTGCTCTGAGCAACAGCCTGAGACCCGGGGGTGCTCCTGGCACCGGGGACTCCCCACCAGCTGGGTGACCTCCTCCCCCCACGAAATACACCTTAATCACTTAGGCTTTTATATGGATTCCTCTCGCCTAAATGATGGGGTTTATGGTGCATTGTCGGATTCCATAATCACCATGAAAATATTTTATGACAACAGAGGTGGTAAAAGGCCAGCGTTGCGCAAGGTAGCAGTAAATCCGGGGCTGTAAGAGCGACTACGGAGAGTTGTATACTTTCATAGATGCCTCCCTGGGTGGTGCTCTTAGTCTGTGTACCAATAAGAGCAATTTTATAACTTAAAAGCAGTGGGAGTGAAATGACTGAAGTGAATGGGGAATCTCTGACTCAGGACATCAGCCCTGTACAAGCTCATTAAGAAAAATCTCTGTGTAGTTTCAAGGCAAAGATTACAAACTCAACAAAGTTTTATTTTGTTAAGAAGCAGCTGGATCTTGTGTTTGGTTTCTGGGGTAAACAAAACCAGCCTAGCCAAAAAGAAAAGCTGGAATCGTGGGGATGATTTCCATGGTTGGGATTGTCGTGTGGCCGCACCGTGTTTTGGTCGGCAGCAGCACCAGGATGGGGTTGTCTGATGAAGGTGGTTGTGCTCTGTCACTTTTAAGTAGCAGCTTTGGTAGAGGCCGGAGCCACCTGCCTCTAATCCGTGGCTACCTGCAGGAACCCCTGTGTTGCCTGCAGAGTTGCTTGTGGCCAGGTGAGACTTGTCCTCCATCACACAGCAAGTATTTCAGGCAGAATGGTGGCCCAGGGCCACCTCCTTTGGTCCTGCTTTGCTGTGATGTCAGTGCGGTGGAGGGATGGACTCCTCCCCATTTATAGCCAAGTTCACAGCTGAAATGAAACTCCATTAGTGTTTACAATTTGTGAAGTATTTAGTCACCTTCAGCTTTCACTGGTAATTACTACGGTTACGTTTTCTTACTCTTCTAAGGGATTTGAATCCCCTTGGTGTGGTGAGGAGCACAGGAGAGAAAGTTACTGGGTGATGCTTGGAGGAACCATGAAACCACGTATGCAGAAAGTCTGTTCAAATGCAGAAAAGCAAACACAGAGGGAGGTGTTTTCCCTTCTATTTGCTTTCAATTATGGCAAAACTAGGTGTTATTTGTTCTATTAAGTTAAACAGTTTTAGACCAACCTATAGGTGATATTTAAATTGAGGATTGTTCTTTTAAGAGCTGTATAAAGGTGAGGCATTTCATAGCAGCTTCAGAAAAAGGAATTCTTGATGTTTTAACGCAAAAAGTTGAAGCAGATAATGGAAGCTAAATACACCGCCAGGTTTTCTGCTGATGTGAATTAATGCCTGTCCATTGGCTCCATGAAGAGATACCATGTTGGAGCAGAAGAAACCCGGCGTATAATGGACGGAGAGCTGTAAGCCTGGGGTAAGTTCCAGCAAGCCATGAAAAACCAGAGTGAAGGGAGGGACGGGACGAAAGGGAAATTGCCTGTTGTGTGCCTGGTTCAGCCGGTGCTGGGTGCAGGGCCCGCTCTCCCGAGCTCTCCTTGCTGGTGCCACACAGTCTTGCCTGGAGCCCGGCGCTGGTTTTTAGTCCCCGCTGAGTAATTCACCTCCCAACGTCCCGTGGTGAAAAATCGTCTCCTGATATTTGAAGATAATCCCGGGGGCTCTGAGTCTCAGGGATGCGCAGGTATGAAATGTTCTCCTTTTTCAACTGCGTGGCAGTCCGATTTCAGAATGCCTCCTGTCGTGCTTATATGAAACTTAAGACCAGAGAAGCTTTTGGGTATTCCTGTGCAGAGAGAGGCTCCGGGCCGGGCTGCGCAGGGGGGCTGGGGGCCG
>JMFS01132758.1:0-17238 GCA_000699545.1 Podiceps cristatus | reverse complement strand
CCCCCCAATAATTTCTAGATGTCAGTTTTGCAAAATATTTCTAGATTTCTAAAACTCAGCTGCTTCTTCTTCCTTTTCCCAAATAATGTGTTCTGACCCTGGTTACATGGGCACAATCCAGTTTTACTCAGTGGAGCTAAACAGGAGGAGTATTTGGTGTCTTTGCAAACGAAGGCAAAATAACTTGATTAGATTCCTGTTTATATTTAGAAGTTCTATGCAGATCCACACTGAAGATTATTTGAGTTGTCATATAACCTATACCACATGAAGTAGATAGCTGTGGCCATAATTTTATGACTTTTTTTTTGTATCTTTAAGACTGTTTAATTAATAAAACAATGTGGCCAGTGTTCTCTCTATGAATGAATAAACAACTTCCTGAATGTTTGATTCATTCCATTCTGTTCAAATAAATAATAATTCCATTTGAGGACCAAAACACAGATAAATGTATATTTTGCAGTCATAAAGCTTCAATACATACTAATACCAGTTGAGGAGTCCTACCTGAGATATGGCAAGTTCAAATGACTTTAAATTGTGCAGTTAAAGACAAACAGGTTTTAAGCTGATAGGTTTCCATATAGTTAAGCTAAAAGGCATTTATTCCTGTAGAGAACAATTTCAAATTTAGATTGGCTTCTGCTGATAGTAAAATGAGTGAATGAAGAGACAGTTCTTAATCCTTCATTATTTATACATTTCCTGTGCACTAGGAATAATGATCACAAAAAATCTAGACTTTAAAATTCTGTGTGAGATAGTTAGGTCTAAATGTTTTTTTTCTAAGTCACATCTATGTGCTTTAATGCTGGCTCTTCTCTTAGGTGTTGATTAGTCATATTTTCAGACCTATAACCAGGTACCTGTCTAAAGGTTTCTCAGGATTCTCCATCTAGATAAGAGTTCTCACACCTACTTGCTACCTGAACACAGCCACTGCCTTTCACACAAAGATTCAGTCCTATGACATGAATATTTAACGAAGGAAACTGGGTGGAGTACTTCTAACACCCAGGTGTGGCTCTGGAAGCCCATTTTGATTCTGTGTCAAATTACTGGATTAAATGAGTTTATTCTATCACTGCCTTTGCCATATTCCTGAGCCAGCAGATATGCAGATCCCTGATTCCTCCTGCTCTTTAACTCATCTTTCAAGATGATAGCTACTCAAGGTCTAGGATATTTTCAGCTTAGGATTCCTTGTCTACTTCTTTAATTTCATTTCTGCCTTGCTCAGAGAAATGTTTGCAAGACATCCAGCCCAAGTCCTCATACTGCTTCTCCTTACAGTACTTTCTTTTCTCAAGAAATAACAAAACCCAAAGTCTATTCGGGATCCCACAGGGTTACAAAATCACCTCCCAGAGTGATGTTTTAAACGGCGGAAACAAAACATTTGATAAACTTCCAATACCAAGTAATTGAGAAAGCAGGTGGGCCGCTTTCTGAAGTAACAGACAACAAAATTATCAGTTTGTGGATAGGTGAGAGGAGCCTGCCCTGAGGAGAACAAGTCTTTGCCTTAAGGTTCACCACAATTTTTAATAGATAAGGCTTTTCAGTGGTTAACCGATCTCCTCCCAAAACTTGAGAGCGAAAGAAGAGAAGGTATCCTTCTCCAGCTTGGAATCAAAAAGCTAAACAAAATCTTACAGCCCACAAAGTGAGTCACGCAGGGGCCAACAATATTTGCTGGTATAGGTTTTCTCAAAGTAGAAAAACCCCAGAATTTCAGGAGAGCACTAACCTGCCTTGTGCAAAGGCTGAAAGGGAAAAGGGAAATCATACGACATTATAGGATTTTTTCCCTTTGAGGTGAAGGGCAGGTATGGCAAGGCAGTCACCTAAGAGGGGTCTAGGTGGGGCAGAGGGGTGGGCTTCTTGCTTTGGTTTTGTTTTCTTTTAAAGCCTGGATAGGTCCTCAACTGTTTGGAATAGGTTATAGATTTTCAGCTGATTAAATGTTGCCGCAGGACAAAGTTTTATTGTGTCATCTGAAAAAAAAGACAAACCAAAACACAACACACACACACACCCCCCAAAAAAAAAAAAAACACAAACCAAAAAAAACCAACCCTAAACTGAACACGGAAGAAAGCCTGCTCAGTGCTGTGCTGGACATCCGGATTCTTGCCAATTTCTATCTGCTTAACTACACTTACGCTCAGCTTTTGTATAAAATAAGACACTTGGATGTGTTGAGGGTTTCTTCTGTTACGCTTTTCACAATGTTAACTATTGTGTTCTTTACCTGGGAAAACAACTGTCATTCCCTGTGTGGGCAATATAGCAAGGGTCACTAAATTCGGGTTGTAGGCCGGGCCAGTACCACACGCTCAGTGCAGACAGGCCATTGCTACCATGGGATGCTTCCAGTCACCCTCCTCCCCAAAGTGTAACTTGGTTCCCTGAAATAATGTTCACACTTTCTAGCTTCCTCTCGGCCAGTTAAATAATTTTCCTTTCTTTTTTCCTTTCTTTTCTTCCTTTCTTTTTTTCCACCAGGAATTCCCCCTTGCAGATAGACTCAAAATCCCTTGATAATCCCCACAAAAAGCCGACATTTACTTACTCCCTTGTCGATTAGTCATGCTTGTGCTCACTCCAGTAGGGCTACTTTTTAATCATGTTGCTCCCAATTGTTGTTCCTGCAGAGGAGAGAGTAGCCTCCTGTGTTTTAAATTTTAAAGCCTGATTTTTAACCTCTTTAAATAGCCAGATCTGCCTGCCTCTAATGCACTGATTTATGGGAAATCTGGAGAGATGAATCAAAAAATACAGCAATAAAGATTTTTATAGGATAGAATATATGTATAGATTTTATTTACATTTATATATACACACACACATGTATACAGTCATATGTGTATCAATGTGTATTTAAATATATGAATGAATTGAAGAAAGTTTGGAGGATGTCATCCATAAGCCATGGATTTGGGTATTGCTGTCCTGATGTATTTGTATGAATTGAAGAGAACGGTACATAGAATGGAAAAAGACAAATGTGATGAAGCACAGATCACATGAGAGCTCTTTGACAACATTGAGAATAGCTACATTATTCATTGTCTGCATGGCTTCTAATATGGATTTTAATAGGATGTTATTGTGCTGGCTAGCAGAGTAATTCCTTCTTGTGGTTTAAAATGTCTAGGAAAACATGAGAATGTTATAATAGTTTATCTAAATTGTTTTAGTTGGTTTTTTTTTCCTTTTATCCTATCTATGCAATTTGTTCCTATTCTTGGGCTGCAACCATGCTGTGGTTGGGGCAAGAAAGAGGTGTTAATAGGAGAAGAACACTGAAGTCTTTACTTTGAAATTCATGGGGGGGAAAGTAATCAAATTTTCAAACCGAACCAGTTGAGTAGGGTGGAGAGATGTGGGAAGGGAAGAAGAATGCCTCATTTTGTCCTGGCCATGCCAGCATTTCTTACATGGTTGACAAAGGATTTATATTACACTTAGCAAATATTTAATTTGCTCTGTCCTTTAAACTTTTTAAGTTTTTATAGGATGCTTAGCTCTGAGTCATGCTATGTTTTGCAATAGTTCGAGATGATTAATACTGAAATATTCTTTCAGAATTATTTAGTTGATAAATATGCAATTCATAATTAAAACCACAACAGCACCACAACCAATAAGAAGCAAACAAAATTTAAATAGTACTGAAATCATCACGGAAGCCAGAAAATAGAGAACTGGGACAGGATTTAAATGCTGACCATTTAAGTCACAGGGATGTCTCCCACAAACACTTGTGCTCTGAGAAGTTACTGTATTACTTGTCCGCAGTATTTGATGAGTAGTGTCATAAACCAGTAGCCTGAAATGATATGGTGAAATGAGAAAACCCACAAAGTGCAGGGGGAATAACTTGAAGATAGCTTCTATCGAAACGCTTTCTGTTGAGCATGGTCCCAGAGACATAATGGCAGTGTTGACTACCATAAATATATTTGACAGAAAGGGATGCTCAGAATCATGGGAACAAAGCAAAACTGGCCCCAGCACATGCAGATAGTCTTTATGTAATACTGCCTGCTAGCAAGAACCCACATCTAGGCCAGTTCTTCCTAAAGAACAGTATTAAATAACAGCAGAGGACTGAACTATATTTTGTTAATTCTTTCAGTCTTAATAACTTATGGTGCTGTCTTTTAATGTAAATATTTCTCAACATTGACACTAAAAACTATAGAAGTAGCAGAGTCCCTATACAAGCAATTTACTTTTAATAGCACATTGGTACTGTTGCACCTATAGGAAGGCTGAATCAGGACACTGGGACAGCCAGGTTTTAAGTCACCGCTGGCGATGCTTCTCAGGCTGATAGAACTTAGATACCATGTCTGCTTTAAAGAAAAAAAAATAAAGATAAACATGATACGAATTTGTGTACGTCAAGCACTTTTGCTTTTGGGCTGCGACAGCTGCATGTCCATTGCTTTATCTGTATCTGTGCTTTGTTAAGGCCTCGACAGGAGGAGGGAGAGGGGACAAGAGGGATACCAGAGAGGAGAGACCAAAAAGACTGCACCAAAGCAAGCCAGAACCCCAAAGCAAGAACAATTAATTATTTATAGATTAAATTCACAGCAGATAGGAAAGAAAGCAAACCCAAAAATGTAAGTAGAAGTGTTCAGAAGATAGAATAAGCTGTTTCTGTCATCTAAATGCTTTCAGTTACCTGATACCAGCTTTAAGCTTTTCTAGGATTCTGCTCTAAGTCTGGTTTATTTTATGTCTCTGGTGAAAGAACTACAATACTGGTAATTGCATCCCCAGAAAAGTAAGCCATTCATAATTCCTGAGTTAAGAGTATCCATAATGATACGTACCTTTGGTTAAGAATTGTTCTGCCCAGATTTCCCAGGAAACAGCAAGCATCCATAGCATTGCAACAGAGATGCTCTGGATACAAAAGTATGGTTCTTTCGTAGAAGAAAATGCCAGGTGCCCTCAATTCAACCTCACTTGTTAATAATGAAGACAGAAGAATCCAGCAGCTAGTTAAATATGCACAGTTGTACTTACTGTGTAGGCAGAGACTAAAATTCTGAGAAGTCCCAGTGTCAGAAAGCTTGGACATCAGGTTCACTCTAAAACTATCTGATTATTATGATTTGGCTTTATACACAGCCCACTAAAGACCTGCTCATCCTTTTATCTTCCAAAAAGTCTGGAAATTTATGGCTAATTACAGCACAAGAGAGGTTCTCAGCTATCCATGACAGAACCTCTCTGAGTATTGCTCAACAAAATTACTTCTGTGCTTAATAAAACACCATTCTGCTGACTAGACTGATGGCATCATTGCAATTTCCTTGTCGGTCCACTTTTTTTCCACATTCCCAGCTCATTATTCCACTTATCCCCATTTGAACCACAAATTCACTTCACTATTAACTTAGAAAGGTCTTCATTTTGCTATTTCCAACCTGGCTCAAGACTTCCTTGACTTCCTTGACTTCCTGACTCAAGACTTTCTCTTACTTCCTAAAAATAACATCTAGTTTATGTCCGGTTCTTATGGCTGGTTCAGACAGACCTTGAAAACATCTCTCTCTTGTATTTCTGCTGTTTTTTGATGAGGAGTTTAGCACAAGAGCATTTAAGTGGTGGTGATTGCAGGTGTACAGGACTACAGCTGACAGCTAACATGGGCCTTAGAGAAGTGCAAAAGACAGGAGGGAAGATGGCATGGAGTTACTTAGCATTTTTATAGAAGGAACATAGTTCCTGGAATATTGGTTTGAGAGGAATCTGTCTTCTAGCCTAACACATTTGCATTCAAGATGGCAGCAGATGCCCTGAGGCGAGAAGGATCCCTCCACTCCTTTAGAACAGAAATAAACTTGAAGGCAGAATAAGAATACCAGTAAATTCTTATTCCGATAGACATCTTTCAAGTACTGACAAAGTTCATTGAGGAGATTGTTGGGTTTTTTTACATGCAGTTAAAACAAACAAACAAACAAACAAAACTGTAACATGTATCAGACAACTTACATTTATTTACTCTTGGCTGGCAACTTAAGACAAATGTCACTCAGAGAACTCTCCTTCTAAGCATTTCAACACATCCACCTTGATACAGGAGAATTATAAAAAGACTATCCAACTTTACATTGGACTTGCATCCTACGTAGTCTTTGTGTTGAGCTATGTTTGGAATTGAATTTCATCTTAGTTATCGCATACTCCATGTAATATTATGAACACATTTAGAGGACGCAACAGGTGAAACTGTGTTTCTGTTTGAGAGGGTTAGCGACAGCTTAAAATAGTCACGTGAGCAATGATCCAGGATGTGGGACGGTGCTGAGGTCTTTGGGGCTGGATTGCTGAATAACCTACAGTCCCCCAAGCAGTGACAAAATAAAAGGTCTGTCGAACTGGCGGAGCAGTGCACTGTGCAGGAGCGAGGTAATGCGGAGAGCCGCTCATTCGGTGTGGCATTGCCCGGGGAAGGCAGCAAGCCATTCAGGCATTGCAAAGCATTAAGGAGGTCTGTTGTCGATGAGCAAGTGTGGACAGTATGTAATGAGTCTGGTAATGGTGACACGGGGGTGGGCGCTGGGCAGCCCAGTGTTATCAGTGGCCACCCCTTACCTGCCCCACCTGCGTGTATCATCATGCCAAACGCCTAGCTGCATGGCATGTCAACATTTCAGCGGTGTTGCTCATGCTAGTATGTAACCATTAGGATGAAAGAGTTGAGTTTCCTGCCGTCTTCCCAAGGGGTGGGCTCCTTTTTGGTGAGTACAGTCCTGGGAAGCTGCTCTTCGAATCGCCAGGCGTTTGTTTCTGGCCTCCACGCTGGGCTACTGCTCAGCCACCTGTGTGGAGAGCTGTAGACTGTTCTGCATCGTGCTTTTCTTCTACCACTTCCACACTTGTGCAATGTGTTGGAATGGTTTTCAGGACCTTGGCAGCTAGCTGTGCTCTTTTCTTGGGTGTAACCCCGTTTCCATTTTGCCATGCTACGTGACCAGGTGGCTCAGCATATGCACAGTACACCTGTGCACCCTCAGATCTGAGAAGGTTGCGACACAAAGGTTTTAGTAATAGTACATTCCTCCTGACCAGGCTTTTGCCACTTTATACGCTATGTAATGCATATGACAATTAGGAATGTGTATATATATACATATATGTGTAATTTATTGCCCTGTAGTTCCAGCTGCAGTATAATAATGGGTTTGCAAAGGGTAGTCATGAAAAACTTCATCTTTCTGGTTTTATTCTCTTGAGAACTGAATTACACTGAATAATCCGTAGTGCTCCTTCACTTATCAAAACAAGCATTTGATCTGCCGTAACTCAAGATCTGAAAAGCAAAGTGTGATCCACTTTATTAAAAAATTGCCTAAACTACTGTTTGAGTGAGATTTAGAGATTACAAAAGGGACCTACCATTTTCAAATTTTCAAAATCACAGTGGGTAACATTTCAACAGATAAGCTTTGAGTTTGTTGTGGTTGCAAACAATATCTAAAGATTTAAATACAATATAATGTTTTGTTCTACAAACATTGCTTTTTTAAAGGAACGTAAGATTGTAACTTCCTCTAAATTATACTTCATGACATGCAAATACAACATAATCTCTTTCTCCTCCCATCTTTACAATCCCCCCCCCCCTTTTTTCCCCTTTTTCATTTTACTAACTTGATTTCTAGGGTATATTTGCTGCAAAAGAGAATAGTTGCCTAGGATGAAAATAGGCTATTGAAAAGTCTGAAAAATCTGAACAAAGTACACCATAAATAGTTAGAAGCCAGAATTTAGATAAGAAGAACATCAAGATCTATTTACTATTTTGTATTTCATTGAGATAAACTTGTAATTTTAGAAGGCTTATCAGTAGTAACTCTGGATATTCCCCTTCCCTCTTCTCCAGGAGAGTTTTGGTTGTTTTGCTTCTGGGAATGCTGAGGGTATGTTTTTCTTTGGCATGTGAGGCTTAAGTTTTATCAGATACATTTCCAACTCCTGGAATTGAAAGGGAAAAAAAAAAAAAAAAGTGCCTTTCCAAACATGAGAAAGGTATAGACTGTTTATGAGGGTTCTTTTTTCCTAAGCGACCACCCAGCGAAACAGAAGCTGCTTGTTGCTGGCTGCTGTTCAGAGCCTTGTGCACAGCTGGGAAGCTGAAGAGACTTGTCAGGTTCATCACGCAGCTGGCTGGGAAAGCCTGAGTTGCACCAGAGTCAAAAGATGGAGTCACTTGCAGATGAAAAGGGTAGGTAGCTAGAGGAAAACCATACCGAGTAGCAGAGATTTGTCTTCCCACCCCCTTCCCACCGGGTGCCAAGAAGGCGTGGGAAGGAAGCGGTAGAGTAGGAACGGGAGAGAAGACACACGCCTGCCTTCTATGTACAGGAAGCACTTGTCATCCACCAGCTTTTAATGGTAGACAACCAGCTCCCTCCTGTATTCTCAAGCACTGACAAATCATGGAGTAAGCTTACGCAAAGTGGTCCCCAAGAGTTGCTAATGGAGCATTTTTACCATATGTTATTTAGAAAAGGTCTAAAATAGTTCGAGCCCAACACTAGAACTGCTGTAGTTAAAACCGTGTTTGGTTAATTATGATGCTTTTAAGTTTAGCTTTAAAATTACTTTTGTAATGTCTCTTGTTCTGAGACACAGACACCAAAGCCAATCCTAGAGTATGTTGGACTGGCCCGTGCCCAAACTAATGTCTTATTCAGAAATCCAAGTGCAGAATCAACAATCCTGTGTATTTCTTGACATTTCCTGGAAATGCTAGTATTTCTGAACAGTATAGCTTTATCCAGTTTGATCCAATTCCCTGTTGCATTATTGTTAATCAATAAAATATATTTTTAGAGGTAAGACCTGATTTTTCCTTTTCAAGAATGCCAGGTAGGAATTCAAACTTTCATCCAATTATCCACTAGTAATAGCAGTGAGATTTAAATGCTGTTGTAGTTATAACTCTTTAGCAGCTGACATTTAGTAGTTTGGGTGCACAGCAGGATAATGCAACATGTCTGTAATAATATATCTGTAATAGTAGGAAAACATACATCTCCCTTTTTCTTCAGAAGTAATAATGTATTTGGTTTCTGGACGGACACGTATTGTTTATTTTAATGTTTTATATACTCATTAGTTCTGTTCAGAGCCTAAAATAAACACACCTAAGAATATAAATGCATTTCATTAAAACATTTTCTCTTAGAGGTTTGTCTTGCTTAATAGTGAATATTAGGCGATACTGATGTAATCGTGGTATTAAGAGCAAAGAGTTTGCAGGACTATTCCACTTGATTTAATTTTTGCCCACTGCACTGCAGGGAACCAGTGGGTCTTGAGTCATTCCTATCTTCTCTGTACTGGTTTTGTAAAGTTTATTCTAATTAATAATAAGGCAATTCTCTGTCATAATTATTATAATAATTAGTTTGAGGGAATTCTGGGAGCCTTACGTGAACACTGTTATTTAGAATAAATACTAAATTATAACATTGTAATTCAAATGTAAAATGTGACGTCCAGACATTTTTATAAAGTCAGGATAAGGTATTTTAGTAATAATAGTTCCTTGTACTTAGTACTCTTCATCTGTACATGATGAAAAATCTGTACATCAAAGAAGTTATCAAGGGGTGTAAACACTTCATACATTTTACAAAAGGGCTCTTTGAAGCACGTAGCCTATCAAGCCCAAATTTTCCAAAGTAGTTGCTATGTTGGGTGCCTTCATATTGGGGGGTTGACTTGAGACATATTTCAGTTGAAAGGTTCTGTTTGTTTAAAGGTACCAAATAGTACCCTGGCATAATGTGTAAGCTAAGTTACATTGCACGTTTTTTATCTATTTAATGACAACTTCTGTGGAGAAGAAAGACTCTATTAATTTAATATTTAAATACACTTTGATTAAATATTGTCATTTTTCATCCTACTGAATGGTTGTCAGAGTCATAAACATACAGTAATTTTTTCCTGTTTCAGGACCATCACATCAACTTCCCAAAGCAAGCATCTCAAACATGCCGTTCGCTTTGCTGTTTATGAAATTTGGTGTTGGTCAGATTAGGAGTCTAATTGGCAGCTTGTTTACATTTACAGTTTTACAGTCTCACATAAACAAGACAGTGCTTAGAAGGATGGCTTTCTGCCTCTTGCCCTGTGTGCCTGCGACAGCCTGCCTTCTGCTGTGCCTGACCTGGGGAAAGTCCTCGTGTGTCTAGCAAAAGGCTTTTAGTTTTCCATTTACAGTTTCAGACTATCAGCTGCTTTACCCGATGAAAAAAGTTTTCTAAATTTCAAATGACATAACAAGTTACTTTTTAGGTAACTAGAGCTAGAACTGCTGAAGGACTAAAACACTTGGGTGCTTTGGTTAGTTAAAGAACTCTTAGGCGTATTTTCCCTAGACGGAATTAAAACTGCAGGTAAGGACTTGGGTTTCCTACGTGGTACAAGCAGAGAGTGAGACAATCTATATCCTTCCTGCGTGCTGTGCTGAGCACTTAGAGCTAGCTAACAAGAAGGACTGGGCACAGGAGCATATTAGAAAGCCTGCCTTGCTCTTGAGCTACATGCAGAATCATGTAGAGGTGCCCAAGCTAGCCCAGGAGGAGCCAGCTCAGTTAGCCAGCACACAGCAGCCGCATCAGTGCCGTGTTTGGCAAAGGCTAATAATATATGTGGCTCCTTAGGATTATTTCCTCTTTATCTCGTAATCATTTAATGTAAAAGTGTATGAACAGTCCTGAGAAGATGGATTAGAGTATCTGGAATGATATCCAAGGATTGCAATGAGTCTGACAGTGTTAATACAATTTCCACGTCTGATTTCAAGGGTGTTTTCAGTGTGCGTAATTTCTCTTCTGGGAATATATATCAGTTTTACAGTATCTGCGTGCTTAGCAAAGAAATAAATTCAAATTGGTACTTAAAATGCTTTTCCTTAAATGAGGACAGTGCAGAGTGGAAAACATAATGTGTTGTCACTTGTGCATTTTTAGCTGACCTAACCAGCCATTTTTGTTTGACTGTAAGCTCACTAGTATTAGTGAAAACTCTCAGTCTTTGTCGTAGTACCTGGGTTTGGGTTGCTCAGGGAATTTACTTATGCTTTTATGGAATTCCTGCATGTGCTCTGAAATGCTGCAAGCCTTTTTCAAATGTCATATACTTCCAGGACTGTGGAGCTCCTACAGACAGCGACAATTTAATTTTGCACAAAAGCAATGGGAAGAGATCAAGACTGATGGTGCCTAAGAGCGAGCTGATTTCCAGAGACTTATAGCTTTGTCTGTCATACAGACACTTAAGATTTGCGGCAAAAGAATCCTATTTCCTATCTCCAGTAATTACACGTAAATACTTAATCAAAAAGGAATTGGGAAGTGTTACCGTGATCTATAGATCTAAATTAGACAACTTATGTTAAATCGATACTTACCAATATCCACCCTTTAGAGTTAGGGACAGGACACTGTAGGCTCTAAAAAACCAACAAAAACAGGAAACCTACAAACCTAGAAGAAAGAGACCTAGTAAATGCAAAACCACTTATGTAACAGATTCTTTATCATTCTGGATTGCATTCAGAATTGAAAAAAAGGAAAGGGGTTACATTTATTAGTTGTGGCTTCTGGTTAGGGAGACCTAAAAGACTTCCAAGCCCATCTCTTCCCCTCCAAAATGCTTTGGTCATTTGTCCTCTATTGCTCAACAAAAACAGTACTTTCAAGTTCCTGTCCCTTAGAACAAAACACAGATAATATGTGTTTATTTTCACTCTTTACTTCAAAAGAGGTGATGTCTCACTGAATCTTTACACGGAGTAGATTATCAAGTGATACAGCTCTGACCCAGCAGCAAGACTCAAAATCCTGGGAGTAAAGATGTGAGGCTAACTCACAGCAAACTTTCTCACTTTCTCTTACATTGAAACACAAACAATTACATGTACAATAATTTATGTTAATGCTTTTTTTTTTTTTCTTTTTTTTTTTTTTTAATTTAATTTTATTTCTGGAAGTCTTCCAAGTTCAGGGGAGTTTAAATATTCTCTCAGTTCTTCAGTATTGAAGGATCTCTGCTCCTACTTTTGGTACTGCTTGTTTTCTGCTTTTTCAAATCCCTTTTTAGTATCATTTTCCCACAAGTCACTAGAAAAACACAGATTTAATACACCAACTCGGGAAACTGAAGAACCAAGGATGCCTGCATAAATCAATCTCTTCCTGAATAAAGGAAGGTTTTCTTTAGCCATCTTAAATTTGGATCAGAAAACAGAAATCGAGTTTGTGAGAACCAACGTGTGCGGTATATTTTTTCCTACTGTTGCATATCTATGTTCTAGTATTGCACGTTAATTAATACATGTAAGGCATTTGCCCAACACTAACTTCACAGTTCTTTGCAACAGGTTCTCGGCTTCCGTAGAGGTGCTTACTGAAGGACTTGCTGCCACCCTTCTGCAGCTCTGTCTCCTATCCTCTAATTGAGTCCCTTTCATAGTTATAATTTGTCTGCCAAATGACTTATCAGTTGGAAAGGCTCAAGTCAGAAACTACTTCCTTTTTTGCTTGTTTTTTGCGGAGTGCTGCCAGGAGAAAGAAGGGGTTAAAGCGTGGGAGGATTGCTAAGAAAAAGGGTTTGGCTAATGACACGCAGGACTGCATCTCACACACCGTAGTTTGTTTATTCTTCTGTAAACAGCAAAAAGAATTATCATCATCATGGTAAGGCAAACAGCACTCTCTTTTTTTCTAAACCCCACCAGAAATCTTTGGGTTAATGCACGATTAATTTTTTAAAATCATAAAATCTCCATTAGTTTTATAGAGCATCTCTTTAACTGACAGATGCTGCCATTGACAGAAGGGGAGGGGGTAAAGGTTTTAGTGTATGGAAATAACTAGCTCTGGGGAAGAGGAGATGGGAGCAGGCATGCCTTTTCTGACGTGCCTGTTCTTTTTTATTAACCTCCTTTCCTAAATACTCGTGTAAGGATCTGTTCATTTTTTATTTATGCTTCTTTATCTTTCCTGACCTTTTTCAAAAGGTTTCTATTTATTTGATTTTGCATTATTTGCTTCTTTTGGTTTTGCTGGGGTTTTTTTGATACATCCAATATCTAAATCTCTGTGTTTGGCACCTAAGAAATAATACGGGATTTACACTTATATCTATGCTTCTTGAACTGATTATTTCCTTTCAAAAAAATCAGTTAAACATGCAAGCTCAGTATTCTCATTAGTCTATATGCTGTTGCAAAATGGTCAATTTTCAGTGTAATTTGAACTAAATATTTAGTTTTACAGTGAAAAAATAAATTGGAAGCTGATAGGTCCTGTTCTCTTGAAGACATGAACTGCTTTGCTAAAATATCCTGTCTTAGTGGAAAATATAAATAGTTTGTGGAAAAATATGACTATTAAGAAAATTTATGTTTGGTTCACTCACCCTGCTCCTTGGTTTTTCAGGTAAATTCCCTAATCTAGATAACTACATACCCTGTATAGAGAGCTCAGGTAAAGCTGAAATTGTTCAAAATCCAGATATTGCTGTTTATATCCTCTGTGAGTGTAGCAGGCAAGAAGCTGGAAGAGGCAGGGAGTAAATTCCATGCTATAGTGGACTTGTCAATTTAAAGTGTATTTCTTTCTCTGCCTCTGAAGAGGACACTGTCAACCTGGAATCTGATACTTTTAAAAGAAAAGCTAAAAAAGTTTAATGTGTATATGCCAAACTCTTGGTATTCGGAAGAAGGCAGTGTGTGGGTTAAAATAACGTAAGTCGTATTTTTCATAACAGTAACCCCTCTTTTGTGGCTTTGTGAAGGGTCAGCATAAACAAGGAAAAAATACTGTAGTGAATTCAAGTAATTCAAATTTAGTTGATTGATGGCAAAGTAACTGGTTAAGTTTAGAAATTGTTTAGTTTAACCTGAAATATAATTGCCCTTTTTCCCTCAGTGAATCATTTAAAAAAAAAAAAAATCAGGTCAAATTTTTTGTTAACTATAATTTTTTGCCATACTGTTTAAGTAAGAGCACAAGCAAAAGCAGCAAGCCTGTATTTCCATCTACAATTCCCTTTCTCTCTGTGCCAGTAGTTAGGGCACTCACCTGTAGGAGAGCAGTATGAAATCTTCTCTCTGTAGGACTTGAAACAGGGACTCAAGTGGGTCTCGTGCTTCTTAGACTTTCTCTCTTAGCTTTGATTTGTACAACCTTCCTTCTAGTTTTCCTACTAATATTTTTACAGCACATTGTGCCAGCAATACTCCAGACAAATCTTCAGTGTAACAAAGCCTGGCGCTGCTAGTGATGAATATTTGAGTCTCAGTCGCTGCAGAATGCTGGAGCCTAAAGAGTAGTAGTTTATTTATTCAAATGTTTTTGGCTAATTCATTTTTGGGATAACACGTGACTGCTAGAACTCAGAGGCTTTCTGTTTCTCCTGTGAGAATTACGATACTGTGATGTAAAGATACCCAAAGGTACTGGCGTTCCAGTATGAACTTAGAAGGGTCCTACATTATTAGACTTGTTCAAGATAGAAGGGTCTCAGAGGTTTTTATGTTGCTTGAAATCTAGTTACTTATGACCTTCTAGTGAATGATAAAGCTCAAACTTACTCTTCACTAAATATTGTTTGTTGTTTTTTTCCCCTCTGAAGGCGAACACACGCTAGCAAATCAATGTTTAAATTACAGAACTGTCCCCACTAGGTATTACCACCTATTAGTTACCACAAAGTTGCTAATGACGAGTAAAAATTCTACTTTTTTTTTTTTTTTTCTATAATGTATGCTCTAAGAAGTGTTTTCAGTCATGTTCAACTCAGATGAACTAATCTAAGAAAATACCATCCAGTTGATCCCTTGAGACACAGCCTGAAGTTCTGATTCAACAAATCACAGTAACTTATGCTTTCTCTCCACTGGAGACCAGCAAAGCACATGTTTTAATTACGCTGTTAAATTAGGGGTTTGGCTGTGGCAACTTACATTAACTAATGAGAAAAAAACCCAGCCAAAAACAGAGGAAATATTTTAATGCTAACATAAACAGGTGTGAATAGAAATACAAACAAGATTTACATTTCTTGTTGAAGAAGGCAGCATTTTGCTTTCAGATTGGAACGCTGCTTTAAAGATTCATGTAGTGCTCTTGAAATGGCTTCCTCCATGCTGTCCGAGGAATGGATAGGCAAGTCCTCTGTTCTTTTTAGCTGCCAAAGCCTTTGATCAGGGATTTTTGAAACAGCTAATGTCTCAAGGGTAATAATTCTTGAAGAATTTGTTGAAGACGACTCATCTGCTGATCAAGGATACCTCTTGCCTGCTGAAAAGCAAACATTTCAGTGCTGTGCTCTGGAAATCAAGCATTCCTGTGCTGTGCTCTGTCAGGCTGGGCCCCACTTCGGAGCCTCTTGAGAAGCTCGGTCTCTGTGCCCTCTTGTACTGGCAATACTGGCTCACCTGCATTTATCTGAGTTAAAATACAAGCTCTTCAGGGCAAGTACCTAGCCTTTTATGTGTTTTGAAAGAGCTGTATATAATTAAGGTACTTTGTATGAAGAAATTACTTCAAAACAGTTTACATAGGGCAGCTATTTCAAGATCAAGAAAAAATCTTTAGCCTCGTTCCCTGAGGAAACAAGGCTTATGTGACTGGACTGGCTGGCTGTCCCTCCTCCCTTCCATCCAACACCTTTTGAACTTGTTGGGCAGTTTAAACTACATTTGAAAGGGGGAGACGTCTCAAAGATAATTAAGTTCCCATGGACTTTATGAAAATCAGCTGCTGGGAAGAGAGAAATCTAGATCCACAGTTCAAATAACTATTTTTTTCCAAGCGTAATCCTGCAAACCCAAAGCTTGACTGCAAGTGTAACAATGACTGTCAAGTTGATAATGTAATCCCAGCTAATTTAGGGGACTGACACCTATTCTACATCCAAATATTAATATGCAGATTGACACCATAATGAAGTTAAATTTCCCCTATTTTGGTGTTTTACCGGTTTTTAACATGAATAATATAAGCATCCTTTCCATACTGGTAGTTATGAATTTTCAGAGAAATTAGTGCCACTCATTCCTTATTGGCTTAAGTGTTCCTGAAAATTTTGTATTTTTGCCTTTTTTTTTTTTTTTTTTTTTAGCTAGCACTGTTCATTGCTGTCTCCTTATCCCTTCCCTATAGTTAGTTAGTACTGGCAATACATACGTAGAATCAAGAAATTAGATAGTAATTGGGCTGCATTACTCATGATTGTTGCATCTGATAGGGAAATTTATAGTTGGTTTTGTTATCACTAAAGCACTTTAACTGTCTGAGCAGTATGAACTCAAAGCAGCCCTCAGTGTTGCTCTTTATATTTAATTGCGTGTTTTGGTTCTACTGGTTGAAGGAAGTTGGAGAAGGGAGGGGAAAAACAGACATTAAATGTTCTCATTTGCAGATTATTTCACTATCTCTAAAAAAAAACAACCCCACCAAAAAAAACCCCAAACAAACAAAACAAAACCCAAAAACTTAAGGTCAAGGTCATGATCATAGACTCGCCTATTTGAAATCCACTGGGGGAAGATGACTATGTATGCAGACACAGGACTTTGTCAGTGGTAGTTACTTAGCAGGCAAAGACAAGGGTTCCCATGGATTCCTGTTCCGTTGCAGTATGATAAGCTAACTCTACATATTCCTCAGTTTGGGTTTTCTGTACTTTTCATGTGTTTGGGCAAGCCTCACTGCTGCACAGTTTCACTGGCAGTTAAGTAGGCTCTGTGGGGCTCTCCTGGAGCTTACGTTTGGGGGAGTTTTAGAACAGAGGCCAAATGTTAGTCTGTTGATGAAGCAAAAATAACTTAACGCTTTTGCACTCGGAGGAGGAAGCAACCGCGTGAAAAAAAAAAGGGCCCTTATTTTCTTCAATAGCCAGAGGGCCAGACACGCTGCAGGCCGGGCCGCCCGGCGTGCCGCAGGTGGGTTGACCTGGTGTCTCTCCCGCCTCCGCGCAGGGCCCTCAGAAGCACCCAAGTGAGACTTGCGTGGTCCTTCCTGTTGAAGCTGTTCCACTTCATCTCAGTAATTAAGCGTTAATTAGAAGAGGACTAGTTTAGCATTATTAAACATTAAATACTAATTGAGCGCCCGGGGAGAGCGCCGGCACCATTAGGCCGCGGAGTCATTCTCACGCCGCCCCGGCCGGGGATGG
>JMFS01132754.1:0-37179 GCA_000699545.1 Podiceps cristatus | reverse complement strand
TCCTGTGATCCTGTGATCCTGTGATCCTATGTGTCCTTATCTACACATGGCAATGACTTAATTTCATAGATACCCTTTCCATATGCTAACTGGAATGAGATCTTTAACTCCCTATTACTAACACTATCAAAAGCATTAAGGAGCCATTTGCTCTTAAAGCTGACACAGAAGGATTTGTTTGCACAAGTTCAACATTACTGTCTTTAAAAGTTGCATTTTAAAAGAATCACAAAAGCTTTGCAGGGTAAAAGACTGGTACACACTGCAGTTAAAGAAAACAGATGGGTGTAGTGGTGACTTGTGGTTTGTGTTCTGACTGGCTTTGGATATGTCTGGTGACTTTTAGCACTAATCACAAGCTCAATTCATTGGCCGAGATTTGCTCAGGTGTGGAGTTGAGTTGGTCCCTGCACATTATGTCATATTTGGAAGTGAGCAAGGCTTGTGAGACCAGCGTTTTTCACAGTGTGGCTTAGAGCTTCACTGGGAGTCACAGAGGACGCAGAAGGGGGTGCAGTGCTACAGCCGCTGGGACTGCCGCACACGTCCTCCCTGGGCCAGCAGCAGCAGCAGACCTTCTCCCTCGAGGAGTAAGAACAATTACTACTCTTTTCTATGTTCCCTCAAAACTATAGCTGTAGAAGTCTTGTTTCTTGAAAAAATAGCTGGAGATGCACATAAATGCTTTACACACCTAAATTCTCTAGTACTGCACCTGAGCAAGTACACAGATTAATGTCTTTTTGCAGAGAACACCTTCACTCCAGTTTTTAAAAGTAGTCCTTGTGTTCCTCTGATGTCCAAACATCTTGACAACAAAAGCCGTAACTTAACTGGATGTTTATGATAAAGAAAAAAATGCTTCTGAATGCAGTACAAAATGTTAAAAAAAAATAAATAGAATAGAGAAGATATTAGCTTTAGAATACTATTTGCCTTACAGCAAATACCCACCTTTATTGTATTTGTAACTAATACTACCTGTGAACACGAATATAAGCTGTACTGCAATTGAAGATAGTATCTTCAACAACCAGAATGAAGATCATGTAGATAGACTACTAGGGAAAGTCAGACAGGCAATATCCTTTAACTTGCCAATTGAAATAGCTGGGAAAGGTACACAAACTTCGGGCATGCACGTTTGTCTGAAGGAGGACATGCTGCACGGAAGGCTTATGTCGGCTTTCCAACTAGACTAATCTTCTGGAAGAGACTAATTTCAAACTGTGGCTACTTACATCTCTCTTCCAGATCCTCTTGAGCCTTTTTTTTTTTTTTTCTATTTCCTTCTAAAAAGAGCCTGATCTCAATGTTGCAAATTTTTTTGGACATAATATTTTTGTGAAAGCCATTCGAAATTTAACATGGCAGAGAGGGTAGAGAAATGGGTTCAAAGAGGAATTGAGCCACAAAAGCCAAAAGGTTATTTCGTACAGGGCGTTATGGACACAGGTTCCTTGGCAGGCCCCACGAATAATCATTAGTAAAGTGTACGGGGCCCAGCAAATGGCAAAGACACACACAATTATGGCAAGTGACTTTGCTATTTTCTTGTCCTGCTGCAGTTTTGACCTGGTCCTTGCACAGAAAGAAACAGAGAAGTCATTTTCTGGGGTTACAGAATTGCCTCTGGATGGAGATGAGCTCTCAGTTACCAAAGACTCTTTCTTTGGCCTCATGGAGGATGAAACACTGTCCTCTGCTTCTGATGAAGGAGAAAACATGCCTTGCCTCAGCGGGAGGCAAAATCTCCAGGACAGGCTGCCACTCCTCGGAGGGTCACAGTACTGAATGATGCTGTTCCCCCGGCGACGCAGTCCTGAATGCTGCTGTGCCGCTGGCGACACTGGATGTTGTGGAAGATGTGTACGTTGAAGTAGGTGACCGAGAGCAGGGGCACAAAGAACTCCAGGGTGGATGCACACAGGAGGAAGTACCAGTTGTCGAAGAACTCGGCATAGCACTGATCTGCCGCTACCACACTCTGTCCAGCCACGTGCTCCCAGAAGAGGATTGCCGGGCAGTAGAGGAGGAAGGCCAAGACCCAGGTGGCCACCATCATGATGACAGGGTTGGACGTTATTCCCTGCTGGGCTCTGTAAGAGACCTGTGAGGGAAGAAAAAGAAAAAGGTCTCACCTGTGGAGACACGTTTTGGAACCAGCAGAAGTAGCAGAAGAGAAACTTATCAGAGTGCTTGATAATTTAGAACCGCAGCTATGCCGATCAGCTGAAGCTCACCTGAGTATGTTTAATTCATTGATATTGACATAACCTAGGGGTGTCTCTCTACAGGTTAATGTGCTAGGGTCCTGGTCCAGGTGATGAAACATGCTCATCCATCAGTACCTACAGCACCTAGTAATTTGGTATGCCTTGTTTGAGATGCCTGTGGTCTGAAGTGCCAGAATAATTAGCCTTTTGTAGTTGTTCAGAGCATGACTCCAATTCACTTACAACTGCACTGCCCTTTACAGCATTTTACAAGCACATTGGACAACTATATGCGTCATGGTGGTCAACAGAAAATGTGGCACCTGCCTTTGAGAAAATTGTTTATTGCACACTTCATGAGGAGGTTGGAATAGATTCCAGCTTTGTAATGCAGCCTTTAGCAGATGATACCACAAAATCATCCCTTTTCTTCCTTCTCCCCCCACTCCGGGGTCAGTACGTATTTTCCACTATATGTTGTAGAACAGACAAATATCTTGTAGCTCACATCCTGCTCCATCCCTTTCACAGGATGACAGGGTGAATGTGTAATTCTAGGAGCTTAGATATCCAATTGGAGGGAAAAAAAAAAAAAGTATGAGCGTTAATGTCATTAAAGACTATCATACAAATGTCCATAGGTCTTAATTACATTTGCGTGGATTCTCTTAATTTTGCGCTTTGTAAATACTGAGTCTTTAGTTTTCTAGTGTATATTTCTTACATGAAAAATGTTTTGGTCTTTGATTTCCCAGATTTTTTCTTTAAAATAAAATAACATAAAATAATAAAATGTGATAAAAAGGAAAGAGTAGTAAGTAAAATTATCATTAACAAAAATAAAACTGAAATTCTGTCATATGACATTATGTTGACATTTTCATAAATCACCAAAGATCTGGAACCTTTAGCTCTCCTCGATGTTTCCCTGCCTCTTCAGCTAACAGAGTGACTAATGAGAAATGCTGGTCTCCACCCTTAGCCTGGACCAAGACCCAAAGCACACGTAAGGTGGGTAGGGCGCTCTGCAGAGAGCAGAGACAGAGGTGTCTGAAGTGTGGGGTTCTGCTCCAGAAGGAGAGGAGTTTATTGCCTCACGCCTGCAGGCAGTGTCTGCAGTCTGTCCTTTGTCCCACTCAATGACCCATTTGCTCTTGCTTGAAGTCTTCTCCAGGATCACCTGGGGCCACGTCTCAGGCCTAGACATCCTCCCCGATGTCCTTCACCTCACTGCCTTTTCCTCCCATGCCTGATTTTAGGTCCAAACCCAAATCCAGTTTACTTTGAATTTCCCCTTTTCTTGCCCCCTCCAGCCTCCTGCCTTACCCTCTTCACCCCTCAGCCTGCTTTCCCTCAAGCACTGGCACAACAGCAGCCTGCAGCAGAAATTAAAAGCCCCGTTTGAGCAGCTCTGGCCTGGAGTATGCTCAATGCAGAATATCCACCGCATCTAGCTGGAAGTACCTAATAATCTCCACATGCCAGCATATTTTTTGAGGGCTATTATCTCAATTAAATTGGGGTTTATGCTCACAAACACGGCAAAAGTAGCTGAATATAATCTTCCAATGATCTTGCGACAAAATCAGGGAAGCTGTAAACAGGGTACTTACAGCTCTAGTAACTGACAGGAAACGGTCGTAGCTGATGAGAACAATGTTAAATACAGAGGCTGTGCACAGGAGGTAGTCCATAACTAGCCAGAGCTTGCAGACGCCTCTTCCCAAGTGCCATTTCCCCGTCAGGCTGTAAGGGATGTAGAGAGGCATGCAGAACGCACCTGTGGAAAGCAACCACAGAGACACCATGCGGTTCATAAGGATTGTGAACGATACTCCTGGAAGCAGAAACACTATTCTGGTCTTTGGCTAAAAAAAAACCAACCAAACAAACAAAACTATTAAGGTGAATACGTAATTTCACCTTACAGAAATACTTACAGTCTCATTAAATCTGATGGTGGCTTTTTACGTATTAGTTCTTAGTGCATTTGGGTATACTGATTGTTGGGAATAAGTTCAGGGCAAATCAGCAAGGAAGGAACTACTGAAGAAGAAAACTGCAGTCTAACCAACTATAGTTTCTAAAGATCTATAATCAGTGCTGCAGCATATATGCACTGTGGTTGCACTCCGACATGTACCCTCATCACTGTATATCCCCTAATCTTTTATCTGTGTTAAGAGTTTTCCCTCAAACACATCTACAGATGTTGCTAATGTCGGTTATTAATGTAAGATTGGTTAGCATTTGTAAGCTAGACACTATATATTGGACAGTCTGTGCGGTATCTGGAAACCTCTTCTGCCAAAGATGGAGCAGACACAGCAGAGGTATGAAACCCTCTCCCACTTTTAAGAGGTCTTTTAATCTCCTGCTGGTTTGCCAGCTGACATTAACTCCAGAACTATCTTTTGTTTGTTTGTCACATTTGTTTTCTGTCCAAAAGGCCTTCCACTGAAGTACTTTTATGACAGACTCATGTTTGTGGTTTGTTTTTAAGTCAGCAACTTCTTCATTTTACCACTAGATATTCTTGCAAAAGTATGGTGCAATATATGATGATACATTCCTGGAAAAACTGATCCACCAGCAACAAATATAAAATTATATGAAGCTTCAAGATCCATTTTAAACTCTTCAGACTATTCTTTTCTTAATATGACCATCAAGATTTTAGAAGCTACTGAACATATCCAGGCTGATGTGGCCCACTGGCAATAAACCTCTGGGAATGAGCTGACAGACTATACCAACAGGGAAATGAGCACAGCGCTTTCAATACTGATGGCTTGTTTTAACATACCTTAAATACAAGCAGCATCACTTTTGTACAAAATACTCATTTTTCATAGTTGCTGATGACAGCTACCGCTCTCATCCACTTCAACGGGATCAATGTTTGGCACCATATCAAAAAGTAATGACTGCTTTTTAGCTATAGATACAAATATGGATGCAAGAAATGGGTTTTAAGCATTTATGTTTGAAACTACTCTCACTTTTACTAATCAGTGGATGTAAAAGACGAGTCATATGCCTGCAAAGGTTACAGACTTCTAAGAAATTAAAAAAATACCACAGAAGCTTCAGAAAATAAAGAATTTTCTGACTGATACCACATACAGAGTCTTAGATTTACATGGTCTCTACAGGCCAACATAATACTGATACCAATCATTTCCTCCTGGCTAATTTAAGACTCCATGAGGCACCAGCCACAAACAAGAACTGATGTAGAAGGCAGATATTTAAATTTCTTGACTAAACTGTACGATACAAGGAGAAACAGACTTTTGCAGAAGACCTGAGCAATGAAATGGCAGCTGTAGCAAATTGTCTGCCTGCAGCAGGAAAGTAAAGGCTCCAGCACATGCATCGTTTGGTTTCTGCCCCATGGGGAGGACCCCAGAAGCAGGCACCACAGGTTATAAATGGCATGAATGAAGGAAAATTTTAAAGGCTAAGGCTTTAAGGAAAATCTTAAGGCTAACACACTTCATCACACAGCACCGACAAAGGAACAGCAGTTAGGAGGAGGCGGTATTGCCAGAAGTGGAGTAGGTCAATGAGTGCTATTTCCCTCCTTGTGATTCACTGAATACTGATCTCTATGACCATCCTGGAGAGAAAGCACTTGTGTGCAGAAATACCTCCTTGCTAGCCTGAAGTCAAGATCTTTGCTGGAACATCTGCCACAGGACCTTGGTTTTGTCATGCTTTCTCTACTAGATGGGCCGTTTCCCTGGCCCGAACCCTGAAGGACTGCTGCACAAGGCATTCACGCCTGGCATCACCTGCCAGGACCGGATCCACAGCACCTCCAGGGCCCAATTCTCCTGGACTTCTGCAATGGCACCGTGGGAGAGGGGGACTAATAAGGAAAACAGATGGGAGATGCCAGAAGGCTGTTGCTGGCATCAAAAAATCCATTCGATCTATAGCCTGCATTGAGTTGAAGCCAGTAAAAAGCCACAGTGGTGTTTTGTTGTAGCATAATACACTCATAAACCATTAGGACTATGTCAAGAAGTAATTAATTTACCTGGATGTACCACAGATAGCTGTATAAGAAAACAGTTACAGAGTCAAATATAAGGATGTTCTGAAGTGTATGATGAACAATCTTACAGGAGGAGCAAAGGTAAATCATAAACTGCACACACCATCTTTCCTTCAATTGGTATTCACATACAATAGTTGCTCCTTTTTACTGAAGCAACATTATATTTATATGAAACAGGATGCATTTCTCATTATAACACATTCTGAGGCAAAATAGTCTGCTAAAACACTTCATGCAGCTTCCACCGTTCCTTACCCTTCCCCGAGACACACAGCTGAGAAATAGTTCTCTTTGAAGAAACCACCCAGAAAACAAACCACATTGCTTCTCCTCAGATTCCTAGGACAGAAGTAGCACATGCCTCCACAGCTAAGACTTACCCACGGCAAAGTCAGAGATAGCAAGATTGAGAAAGAAATAGTTACTCCGATGCCTGAGGTTTCTGTCCATGATGAAAGCCAGGATCACCAGGACGTTTCCGAGGACGGTGACCAGAGCGAGCAACACCATGAGGAAAGCCAGCAGCACCAACACGCCCAGTGAAAACTCGGAGCTGGGTGACTGTGTGGACAAAGTCTCATTACATGTTCCAGCCGTGTGCGGAGTTTCGGCAGTGCTGTTGTGCATGTTGCATATCCAGGTCAGTTCAGTCTGGGAAGAAATTTGCATCTGGCAGAATTAACCAAAAGGTTGAGACAAGTCTATTAACAGGCTGGGCTGAATACTGACTCATCCAAAAAAGTCACAATATCAAAATAACGGAAGACAAGACTTCAAACGCCTGGAGTCTCTAACGTTCCTTGATCTGAATGCACCTATTGGCCTGAAAACAAAATCTATAAAGAAGACACCTCATAACCAGCAGTAAGTGCACACTTGAAAATAAATTATCTCTTTCTCTTCTGAACGCTGATCCTTATCTACTGAGGTCAGAAAAGTTAGTCTAAAAACAACTTTTTTAATAGTAAAGCAGTTTGCATATTAGCATTGCATAAGCATTTTTACACATTGAATTCTGCTGAAGCTAAAAACAGATCTCATTTTCACTTCCCCAGTGGTCAAAGGAATTTAAATGATTATAGTTCTATTTGCCTTACAGTAAAATGTAGACACTGTTGCACTTGCTGGTATACCACTTACTAAATTTTACAGTTAACAGATGTCTATTTCTTAATGGTGTTTGTTACATAGCATTTAAAATTCAGTTATACACAGCGGAAGTATCACTGATGATACCTTTTCAGCTCATCGTAATCAGAAGCAAGTGTAGCCCTGGGCACAGGAAACCAAATACCTGGACTTTGGAGGACTTTGTAAGCATGGCCCATCTAATCCCCCACTTCCCAAGTAATTCTAGATAAGCTTCCACTCCACAAAGCGCCAAACCCTTATCCCTTTGCAGGTGTGAGAAGGCATATCCCTTCCCCATCACGATTTCATTTATTTTGGTAAGAGTGCACAGAAGTTGTCAGGCCACGGCCATGACTCATGCCTGCAGCTCACCAGCCCCGTAGCACCACGGCACAGCCTGTGACCGGCCTTTCAGACTGCAGCCATAATGCTGGGGGCTTCAGGAGACATAGGGCAAGAAACAAGAAAAGAGAGGGTGGACAAGATGTGGGAAGGAGAGGTGCAGTCCTCTGATCCCATCCTGGGGAACAAAGGAAAATATATTGTAAAGAGTAATTAAAACAGGAACAGAAGCGACCTCAGGAATGATAAAACATGGCTAACAGATACGTGCCTGGGTGCATGTGCACAAGTGCAGCCTGGGAAACACATGGGAGGAACTAGAGCTCCCTGCGCAGTCGCAAAGCCACAACTCACAAAGCCAGTGACATAGCGGTGGGATGGTGTTGCAAAACACCTCGATCAGGGTGAGGGAGGTGATGAAGTCTTCTTTAAGCAAATCAAGGAAGCCTCTGGATCACAGACCCCATTTCTTGTGTAGGACTTCAATGTTCATGACATCTGCTGGAAAAGCAACACAGCAGGTAGAAGCAGTGGACAAGATTCTTGGAAGGTGTCATGGAGAACTTTCTGATACCAGTACTGAATGGGCCAACAGGGGTGATACACAACTAGATCACCTGTTCACTGGTAAAGAGGAGTTGGTTAGGGATGTGTAATCAATGGCAGCCTTGACTGTAGTGAATGAGTCACTAGTAGGTAGTAGAGGTTCAAGATGAGGTAGTAGAGTTCAAGATCCTAAAAGGGGTGAGGAAGGAGAGTAGCAGTACAGATCATGGACTTCAGGTGAGCAGACTTCAGTTTATTCAGGAAAGTGGTAGGTGGGATCCCACGGGAGGCAGATCTGAAGTGCAAATGAGCTCAGGGAAGCTGCAAGCCTCTAAGGACAGCAGCCTCCATGCATAAGAAAAGCCCATCCCAGTTCTCAAGAGAACAAGTAGATGTATCAGGACACTGGCTAACCGGGGAACAATGCAAAAAGTTAGCATGGAAGAGTTTGAAGTGGGTTCAAGCTTCAAAAGAAGAATTCAGAAATGTTGCCTGGCGACATAAGCATGATGTTAGGAACACCAAAGCTCTCCTAGAGCTGATACTTTTAAAGGACATCAAGGACGACATGAAGAACTTCAGCTGCCCCATTAACAGTAAAATGCTGAATAAGAAAAATGTAGACGTTTTGCTGAATGGGGCCAGTGGTCCAGTGACAGCAGATGCAGATAAGGCTGAGGTACCAAATGCTTTCTTTGCTTCATTCTTCGCTAACTAGGTGTCCCTCTCCTCCATGCTTAGTGAGAGTTCAAGGAGGAGACCTGTCAGGAGCAGGTGAGAATAAGACAGGGATTACTTCAGAGGTCTTGACCCATAAGAGTCCATGGGACCCAATGGTCCACACCCAAGGTTGCTGAAAGAAACAGCTACTGTCCTTGCAAGACCACTTTCTATCCTCTTTGAAAGGTCGTGGATATGAAGGGAGGTTCCCAACAACCAAAGAAAGGCAAATGTTGCAACCATCTTCAAATGATGCCACAAGGACTAGAGGTCACCCTCTCTCTGGTCCCTGAGAAAATAATGGAGCATGTCCTCTTGGAAGGCATTTCTGAGAATGTGAGAGGGGAAAAGGTGACTGGGAACAGTCAGCATGGGTTTACCAAGGGTAAATCATGCCTGAGCAGCTTGGTTGTCTTCTTTGATAAAATGATTAGATTAGTTGACATGGGGATAGTAGTTCTCTGCTTTTAAAAATTAGGGAATAAATCAAATGTTGATGTTTTAGTCATAGTCCTTCATGAGGCTGAAGGAGAAATCTTTGTGGTCTCTCCTTCCTTTCTTCCTGTGGAGGAAAACCATAGCCTAACATAAAGGAGACAGACATTATGAGAATCATTAGGGTTAAATACTCATCCCAGAAATAAACAAAGAATAACACAATTTCTTCCAACATGTATGCTTTATTTGGGTTTGTGGGTTGTTTGGGGTTTTTTTTAAGACCTGAGAGAGGCATGTTAGAAAAACACTCTTGTGGTCTCAGTTGAACCTCACAGTGTCATATGCCTACTGCTGCCATGTATTTACAAGACCTCTTGTACGTCTGCAAAGACAGAAGAAAATTCAAGGACATGAAATGGTGAAATGGATGAGTGAGTGGATAGAGAGACTTGGCTTAGAAATCACTTTGGCAAGCCAAGCCCATTTGTGTCAATGCATGAAAGGCACACCCAAGAACAAATGCTGAATAAGTCTCTTACCATCACCCTGCAAAACGTCCGACGGGGAGAAGACTTAAGATGTCACCTCACCCACGACAGCTTTAATGCTGTAAGCACAGCAACTAAGTGCTTGACCTACCCTGGGAGTACTAAGCAAAAGTTTCAACAATTAGAAACATACAACAAATTCTTCAAATATACAGGAGTGGTGTGACAAAACAGTTTGAACACTATATAATATAGAAAATCAAAAACATTGATATCTAGGAGCTTCACTACTCTATGTGGTTTCAAATTTGCTGCACATTGTGCTCCATAACAAACTCTAATTTTCCAGTACTGCAAAATGTGGATACAGTTTACCTAGTCAATAATTTTGTAGGCCATTTTTCCAAAGTAAATAACACATTCTTTAATCACAAAATACACACTGATTTTTTTTATACTAAAAGCACAGGGATAGAAAAGCAGACAACCCAAATACTTTCCCATTTGGGGCCTACCTACAGTTTCTTTGTTTAATAGATGTTTGTTTATTACAGCAGCTATTCTATAAATGCTTTAAATACATGAGGGTGTGTTTGGCTTTTTAAACTTCCCAGTTTAAACAAACCCCACAAAATCTATGCCAGGTCCTTAGCTCATGACAGTAAAAACAGCTGTGCTGAATCAATGGCCTCCTCCCTGAATCTGTACCTCTCTTGGCAATTAGGCTTATTATCCATGTAAGGCAAGGAGGCATAATGAGAACGAGTGGTGAAAGATAATCTTCCACCAGTGTGAAAACTGGCAAGAGAAGTCTTCAGTTCCAGACCTCTGAACAGAATGGCATTTTAGCTCCTCAAAGCCATCAGCTTTTGTGCTATGATTACGCTGCTTACATGCGTTTGAATCATGTTTGCAAAGGAGTACACTGCTTTCACAACCCTTCTGCAGCCAATTGCAAATTAGATAAATACTATTTAAATTTATTAGATAAATACTATTTAAATTCATTATTGCTCTTCATTTTCCTGTGCATCAGATTTCTCTTTCCATATTTTATACATTTCTGTATATATACAAAGAGGAAAGAATATTATATAAAAAGAGAGAGAAAAAAAAACTAACCAGTGACTCACCCATCCGTGAAAGCCTTCTGGGTGAGTTGCAACACCCAACACAAGGCAAGAATGGCTGGCACATGGAATAGGTTATAATCAAGCTTCATTGCCTTCACCCACTCCTTTCAGCACTGCATATTCACTCACATTATTTATTAATAGCTGCTTAAGACAATTCTGTGTCAGCTTTCAGATAGACCTCTGTGAATCCCTTTCTCAAGCAACGTCCCTTGTTCAGTGACAGAAAAAAAAATCCAGTTTGATACTGGTTCAGTGGCAGAGAAAATCCATATAATGTCATAGTAACAGGACACAAAGAACTGATCTAGTATAAAAATCACTCTGTCAGTTCAAATTTGTTCCAGACATTTTGATGGAATATCTTTGCACTTGCAAAGCTTTACACCCAAGAGGGTATTGTCTATTCTCGCACAGCCAGCCAAAATCATAAATCCAGCATGAACTTTGTATTGCTTGCTCTGACAATTCAACGGGAATGTGATCACGTGCCCAAGTCTGGCCTATCTTTTAGGTAATCAAATAGTGCACAGGTCTGGCACTAAATACCATTTAAGCATGACCAAAGAAGCAGCCGCTGTCAGGAGAAAAGAAAGGACTGGTAAAGAGAGGAACAACTATTTATGCCTGTGTCAATTTTGATAACCAATCTCAAAATTCCATTACCATGGAAACTTTCATTCTCTGACAATCATCCAGAATTACTAACTTTGCTGTACTGTGCCCTGCAGCACCAGGTATGGACTGTATTAAAATTAGAAAGGGACAGATGTGCCAGATTAGGCAGTCCATTCACTTGCACATTGTTCACTGTGGGAATTATAACGACTACAGGGCACTATTTTGTCTTCATAATAGTTTTTAAAACAAAATTATACTCCTCCTGTGAGTATTTATACAGCCTTTCAAAAATGCAGCAGAACTGCTTCTTTACCAATAGGTTAAGGTTTACAAAGAGGGTGTACATTTTAACACATAAACAAACTGGTATCTCCCTCCAATGAGCCTTTATGGAGATATCTATAGAAGAGTTCTTTCATAGTACCAGCTGTATATTAAAAAAAAAAAAAAAAAAAAAAAAAAAGAGGAAGGAAAAAAAAAAAAAGTAGTACTTCAAACCCACAAACCGAGAATGATACCCAGCACCACTTGTTATTCTTTTCATTGCACCGGATGGTGTTTAACTTGGCATCATACCAGCAAAACCAAAACCAAAATCCTGAAAACTAGCAAAATCGGGGCAAATGCATGCTTCTGCTGCACTCTTAACCAATGCCATTAGTTAGCAAAAGTTTGTTCTCTATTTCTATTGAAGATACATGTGAAAATATAGCACTAAATGAGAAAAGAACCTCTTATCTGCAAGTTATTTATTTTAATTCTCTAAAAAGATGGTGTGTTATGTGATCTCAGCGTTGCAAACTTTTTGGGACATAATATTTTCATGAAAGCCATACGAAACCTCATATGACAGAGAGGGTAAAGAAATGGGTTCAAAGAGGAATTGAGCCACAAAAGCCAAAAGGTTATTTCATACAGGGCGTTATGGACACAGGTTCCTTGGCAGGCCCCACGAATAATCATTAGTAAAGTGTACGGGGCCCAGCAAATGGCAAAGACACACACAATTATGGCAAGTGACTTTGCTATTTTCTTGTCCCGCTGCAGTTTTGACCCGGTCCTTGAACGGAAAGAAACAGAAAAGTCCCTTTTGAGAGCTATGGGACTGGTTTCTGCTGGAGATGGGCAGTTAGCCATCACCGTTGGTCTGCATGGCCTCGTTAATGATGAAACGCTGTCCTCCGCTTCTGATGAAGGAGAAGATACTCCTGGCTTAGGCAAGAGGCAAAATCCCCAGGACAGGCTGCCACTCCTCGGAGGCTCGCAGTCCTGAATGCTGCTGTGCCGCTGGCGACACTGGATGTTGTGGAAGATGTACACATTGAAGTAGGTGACCGAGAGCAGGGGCACAAAGAACTCCAGGGTGGATGCACACAGGAGGAAGTACCAGTTGTCGAAGAACTCAGCGTAGCACTGATCCGCCGCTACCACACTCTGTCCAGCCACGTGCTCCCAGAAGAGGATTGCCGGGCAGTAGAGGAGGAAGGCCAAGACCCAGGTGGCCACCATCATGATGACAGGGTTGGACATTATTCCCCGCTGGGCTCTGTAAGAGACCTGTGAGGAAAAAGGACATATATATATTCAGATAACATTTTGGAACAACTCAGTCTGAAAAAAATATAAGCAAGCAAATCAAATACAATATTTGTTCTGGAACTCCCCAGACACCTAGAACATCTTCACTTATATAAGGTCCTAAAAATCTCTGTTCAGTCTTGTTAGAATACTGAAGCTCAGTGATTGGTTTTAATACTTGGTATTGGTGAGCAGCAGAAATTATGATGGTTAAACTACCCAGGTGTGAAAGCACATGGCTTGTTTTTGTCACCACCACAGTAAGGTACCAATAAGGAATCAGTTTATGATTCACGAAATGCCCAGGCTCAGAGGAGAGTGAAAGCAGTTGTCGGCCTTCCTTCCTGCACAGGCAAAAGTGGAAGCCTTCTATATTAGATAGGTTGTTATAAGAGACTGCAAACACTAGACAATGTAATTTTTCATACTATTTCCTCTTGCCATAGCAGAAAAATCTATCCCATAAATATGCTTTAACATCCTTACTTTATTGAAACATTGTTTTAACATTCACTTTACCTTGTAAACAGCTCCTTGTATTCCTGCAAAAGTTGATGTTTTTATGTCTACCCAGACTATGTTAGTTTATTTTACTCTCCAGCCATAAATATCTGTCTTAGAAAAAATATTAAGAATTAAAATCATGTCATCCAAAGTTAGGAAATATGGGAGTTAAAACTGCCCTTGTAATAGCCCAGCTAGTATGTACAATACATACTTCTAGTTCTTGGTTCCCTGCATTTTCAGAGCACAAGATGATCAGTTAATGAGAAGCTGGACAATTTAATTTCCTCCATACTGTTCAACATTTGTTATCACAGGCTTTACTCAGACCTAGAACTACTACCTTCCTCATCAGCTTCCTGTGCTGTTCATTAGCATAGCACCTGCATGCTATACAAATATTAATGACTGGTATCTTCACAACTGTATACAACACAAGGGGCATTGTCCCTATTTTACGAGTAAGAGCAGTGATGCAGTATTACATACATTATTTTAGATTCTCTGTTTTAAACATCTGTAGCCTGAAGGTTCAGACTCTTTTACATCTTAAAGCAACGTACCAGCTCAAACCACAGCTCCAGGTCTGCAATGAATTTGCAGCCCTTTGCAAGACCACAAGCATCTCAATTTAGTAGGCAGAAAACAGGAAGCTCAGCACAACTTCACAAAAATTTGAGTCTGAAATGACTGGGCCCTGGCCACAAGCTAGGTTTGCAGCAGAGGTGGAGGTGGATCCCAAGTCCATGAAGAAACATGGTAACTTTTCCTTTTGGATATCAGCCCTATGTCACACACTCCTCGACTCATTCTATCCTAATTACCTAGAGGAGAAAAACAGAATGTAATCATGTAAACAAAGGCCATCAACACTGTGTAACAACACGGAGCTCAGTTCTGTTGCAGAGGCCTTTTTAATTGACACATTTCTCACATTCTGAGCTTTGCAACTTCATTAATATTTTTCAATACTACTATTTCTTAAATAGAGGGGTTTTCATACTTTACAGTTTAACTTTAAAAAAAAGCAGCAATCAACCAACCCTAAAACCACAACACTGGGGAAGAAGAGAAAGATATCGGGCATTGTATCAGCGCTTCCCAAAAGAGAACCTCCCAATCTGGCACAGCCCATGTCACTCGAGCGAGAAGACTCATCAAAAGTGAAGGACGTTGATCATCTTCCATTTGGACCAAACACCAGGTACAGCTTAGAAATGGTGAACGATAATATTTACCACTGGATTCCCCAGTTATCTTCTGAAGCAGAAGAATAATAATAGTCAAGAAACACCTCTTACTCTCTGCATGTTTTGATTCATTCTTCTTTTTGCTCCAGGGGATTAGTTTTCACCCAACTGCTGGTTGGCAGCACATGTCAATCACCCCCCGCAGTAATGCAGATCCTCACCTGATCTTCAGTCAGTCCATCCCACATCTCTCTCCATACCCTCTTCCCCTTTTAAAAAGTTATCCCAAGCCTAAGCACATCCTTGACTCAACCTAGTTTTCATTACCACTCTTCTAATGACCAAAGCCCAAGTTCTCCACAGTCCTGCTGCCCCTTTCCTACCTTGACCTTCCCACCTCCTCTGTAGTGTGTAACTAGTTTCTAATCCAGGCAGCAGGAGGGAAACCTTTCAATCATAGACAAAGCGTTGTAGTATCTCTAAGTCCCGATGCAACACTAAAGCATCAACATTTCTCCAGAAAAAAAAGAGTACAATAATGAAGGACTATTTAGCTTCCAGTGTTGTTGTGAACACTCTGAAGTTCATAGAAATATATAAAAACATATAGATATATATAAAGAAATAATTAGAAATGTTCTTCTTACAGCTTTTGTAACTGAGAGGAAACGGTCATAGCTGATAAGGACGATGTTAAACACTGAAGCTGTGCACATGAGGTAGTCCATAACTAGCCAGAGCTTGCACAGGCCTCTTCCCAAGTGCCACATCCCTGTCAGGGCATAAGGGATGTACAAAGGTATACAGAACGCACCTATGGAAATAAAACAAATGCACGTGTCAGCACTGCAGGCAGTGCTTGTGGAAGCAAAGAAACATTTCTGTGGTATCTCATGAAAGTGCAATACTGACTGGAATTGCCATGTGGAAGGTTTTGTATTCTCCTGCACCCAATGAACACTTGATTACAAACTAGGCACCAGTAACATTAATAAAATGTTATTAAATTAAAATGCCATTAAATGTTAACAAATTATTAAAATTAATACCTTTCTGAAAAATGTATCATATTTATTGTGTATCATTATCACTTCTCCTGTTTATATCACTTGCTAAAGGAAGGAGCAGCTGATTTTTTACCTGCTGAAGTAAACACTATCCTGTATTAGGCTACTGAAATTAAAACAAACAAACAAATCAATCTTTTTTTTCCCCCACAATGTAATTTACTAACAGTTTTCTACAATAAACAATCTAATTGCCATGCTTCTATCCCCTTAGAAGCATGATATGCTGTCCAAAAGTGGTCCAGAAGTAACTTTTATAGAAATACAATATGAATTTCAGACTAATCTTTAAAACTGTCTAATCAGAAGGCTGACAAAAACTGCACAGTTAATTAAGTACATCCAGTCTAACAATTCATAATAATTCCTGATCATAACCACTTTTCAGTGGTGAGCTGATAGGGTATTATCTATAGGAACACACCAAGCAGTGGGAACATATATGAGTGACCCACACCCATGGCTATCTAAATTTAGGCTGTTAAATCCAAATGTTGTAAAAGTGCCAGTATGATCTCATTTTACTTAATTTCTAGGTGAGAAATCTAGCTCTGTCCCAGCCTAAACCAGGATATAGCACTACACACACAGTCACAATGCGGCCTTGTGAGGCTAAAGAGTCAATGGTGCAGTCTGCTATGATGCAGCAATGCTGTGAACAGCATCAACGCTGTGATGAAATGGAATCACTGCATCTACAGAGCAGTTAGCGCTTGCTCTTTCGAGCAAAGGGTATTATTTCAACTTCAGATTTACTTCATAATAGCATGTACCCCTGTGAAACATACTAAAGAGTATCTTGAGAGTTTCCATTGCCCTAAAAATCTTACAATTCCTGTTATTCTCCCTCTAATAATAATCAAGAGATCTCTATTTAAATCCAGCTATAGGTCTAGAAGCACAGAGATAAAGCAAAAGTTGTTGAAGGTCAAAATCAGATATATTAAATATATGAAAAGAATAAGCAAAGGGCAGGGCTCTGCAAGCATGAAAGTGTATGCTTTTAACAATTAGGATCAAGCAGAAATTAAGGATAATTTAGGTATATTCTGAATCTAAATTATGTAGCTACAGAAATACAAACCAGTTTGACTCTAAAGGACACAAAGCTTTTAACCAAATTTAGAATGTAAAACTAGACATTCAGGTAAAGACAATATCACAAAACAAAAACTTATGGAATTTAGGTAATGCCAAGCAAGCCCTATTTCCTTCCTTGCTAAAGGACATTATTTACTTCTTAATTCTGAGCTAGATGCTGGTATTTGCTCAATATGGTACTAGATGGTGAGCCAGGTGACAGAACACCACTCTGTCTCCTGGTTTTCCGTTCACAGCTGTAGTTTTTTCTTGTGCACCATAGCCAGACAGCAGGTAGCAAGAGCTCTGAAGCACAGCAAGGCAGTTCTAAGCTGGAAGACGACATCAAACGTATGGCGGAAGGGATCAAAACATTATACAAGGATACCTGGACATCACGAGGACCAGACTATTAGAAGCCATGCCCCTAACAGAACTTCTGACACTGGCAATAAATTTTAAGAAGAGTCTTCTGTTCTTTCAGTATCCTTTTTAAATGTGCAGGTAAAAGAAGTAGAATAAAAACAGTTTCAAAAGATTTTGTTGTGATGTGATGTGTCAGAACATAGATTTCATGAAATAGACACACCTGTTTAAAACCATCCTTCTGCATACTCAATAATTTAATCAAGACTTTTACCAGAGACACTCAAGACTACACAGAATATTTCGATACACCTCCAACTGCACACGACACTAGCATTTTTATTGTACTTTTTCTCAGTACATTTTTCAAAATAAAAGGTGTCTCTATGTATAAATATAAATGTGTAACATCAAACTTCTTAGAAACTGTTACATTTGTTATTTTTAGTTACCTATGCAAACACATATCCCTAACCTATGACTCTAGCTAGAGCATGTACAACAAAATGTTTAAAAAATACTATTCATCGCTATTTAGTTGCAAACTTCAGATTATTATCTGTGTTGTGAGAGTAGATTGAAACATAAAGTATCAACCATGTATGCAAGATCTGCCAGATAACATTTGCTGTATTCAATTGGACTAGCTAGACTTTAGTCAAGACTCTTCACAAAAAAATCCTATTCTTTGTTATTCCACATCGATTCACACACAGTAGCGTTTTTTTCCTGAAGCAATAACATTAAACATTACTTGTTTGCCTGACAAAGGATCCATTTCTTTCTGACAAGAAGTAGGCTACTAAAACATTTCATGTAGCTTCCACCATTCCTTACCCTTCCCCGAGACACACAGCTGAGAAATAGTTCTCTTTGAAGAAACCACCCAGAAAACAAACCACATTGCTTCTCCTCAGATTCCTAGGACAGAAGTAGCACATGCCTCCACAGCTAAGACTTACCCACGGCAAAGTCAGAGATAGCAAGATTGAGAAAGAAATAGTTACTCCGATGCCTGAGGTTTCTGTCCATGATGAAAGCCAGGATCACCAGGACGTTTCCGAGGACGGTGACCAGAGCGAGCAACACCATGAGGAAAGCCAGCAGCACCAACACGCCCAGTGAAAACTCGGAGCTGGGTGACTGTGTGGACAAAGTCTCATTACATGTTCCAGCCGTGTGCGGAGTTTCGGCAGTGCTGTTGTGCATGTTGCATATCCAGGTCAGTTCAGTCTGGGAAGAAATTTGCATCTGGCAGAGTTATCCAAAAGGTTGAGATTCATAAGTAGTTTAAACAGGATGGGCCAAAAACCCAATAAACATCCAAAAAATTGACTCAGGAGGGCAAAAATTAAAAGGTTCTGATGCTAGATAAACCTAGTTTTCCTAAGATTTCATAATTTTAATAAATACCAATGCATCTGAAACCATGTATATCTCTAGAGTTACCAGTAAGAAATATGTAGTTTTTCCAAGCTCATATTTTATAAAGCAGGTTCTTTTTTATGCAACCTGATCCTTATCTGTGTAGGTCGGGAGGGCTGATTTGAGAATCTCTCTTCCTTTCCTCCCTTCCTCCCTCCCTTGTTCCCTCCCTTGCAGAACATTTTGCTTGTTAGCATTATGGACATCAGCACTTTTGGAAATTCTTTTTTAATCTTGTGTATATATCTTTATGAGAATTTAAACTACTTTCTAATTTCAGCCTTGTTTATTTAGTGTCATTGTATTTCAGCAAGTTTGTGGTCCCTCTCTGTATCTTTTTGCTGGCCAAAGGCATGGTCAACTTTGTTGTTGCTGTTGTTGTTGTTCCTCTTCTGTGGATCCCAGGGCTGGAAATTGTTATGCTGTAAAATAAGCATATATACAATTACTTACCAGAGCAGTTAACCAGTAACAGTCCAACCTTCAGAGATCAGTTGCAAAACTCCAACTGAAATCAGTTTCAAAACTCTTTGCAGTCTCAGTGACGCAGCATCAGTTGCTGCCGTCCCAGAACCAAGGAACAAAAAAACCAGTCCCCCGAACGTGAACGAGAGCTTGGCAATTAACTTTGATAGAACGAGGCTTTTCTTTCCACACTGGTGGAACAAATCATGTGTGTTCCACAAGTGCTTATATTTTGTATGAGTAATGAAGCCACTTGCAGAGAGCTGTGAGTATACCACAGTTGTAAAAATTCAATCATTTTCATTATGAGTTCTAAAAGCACTTTGGTGTCTAATTTTAGATACTTAAATTTGAAAAATGTTGGCTGTCATGTTGGCGCTTCTGTTGTGGAAACAAATTCATTAGCATTTTGCCAAGTGCTTTTACTAAATGTTTGAATGGCAGCAGTACAAAAAATGCAAAACTTCATTATCCATACAAATACCTTCACAGCATGCATGCCCATTATTGCTTTAAGCTTTATTTTTATTTCCAGGTAATGCTGAAAATGTAGAAAACATACTTTGGCAAAGACTACCAAGTAATACTGCTAGCCATTTTTCTGCTAGCAATACTGATCTACAGTATGCTTTTGAGGTCCAAGCTATTACGTGGTTGAAAAGAAAAGGAAGCAGCGAGCAAATGTGAGGTCAAATTAAGGGTTTGGCCAAGTCTGTATCCTGCCCGTCTCAGCTGCCCGTAGCCTAAAAATGAGTGTAAGAACATGGCAAAATATACCTCTGGTGTGCTCCCCATACCACCAGTGCTTTGCAGCTCAAGGGGACAACATGGTACTGGAAGTGACATTCAATCATTTCATTTTCATTTCATCTTCGAAACAGTCACCTTCTTACCCCAAGAATTTCTGCTTCTGCATTTTACTGATAATAAAAGACATCACGGGGCTTCTATAGGCCTCTAAGGAGGCCTCTAAGTCCTGTGGTTGCTTCAGTGAATTCAAACGCAGAGAACAGGAGGAAAATTGCTGCCAATTCATGGATCCTATATAAACTGTTACCGTGTCCAAATTATACATTTTCTTTCCTCATACCTAATGCAACCAGTCCTTTCTGACTGGTGTCACCTTATCACGGGAGCAAAAGCTCATTCCTGCGCATTCAAAGCAACAATTCCTTGGTAAAAAGCACTGAAGGTAGGGCAGCTCATATGCACGCAAGATACCTGCTGTGAACCTTCACAAGTGGGTACCCAGAAACTGCACTAACTCATGTATCCTAGAGGAAAGCATGCAAAAGGTTTTCTTCTTTTAAAGATGGTGGTGCTTGCCCTCAGTTAGGAAGTCCCTACACCCGGTAACACTCCCTCCTTTTCAGCTGCAGAAGATGGGAGAAGACCCAAGCTCTGAAGTATTCTTTTCTACTGGAAACTTTCAGATAAACTTTTGATTCAGTACTTGGTCCTGAATGGCCAGAAATGACAGCTTGAGCTGGCAGGCTTTTTTTACAGACTGCTGTCCTTGACGAATCAATGCAGAGCCACCAATCCCAGAAGAAAAGTATTTGTTATAGTCTACTGGAAGCCCCATGATGACCAAAAGGCTGGAAAATATCTTACAAAAGCAGAAAAATCACAGGTCCAAACCGTGCTCCAAAAGAATGTAGTTTTGGAAAAAACCACACAAATAGACAGGCCATGGGGCTGAAAGCCACTGTTTGTAGCAATTGTAGTTAAAAGTGGATATGCTTAGTAGCAAACCCCGTACTCAAGTTTTATGCATTTTTTCTTCAGTGAGAATCTATGCTAAAATAATTAAAGTGGCAGTTAAGTTACTGATGTAATTTGAAACTACTCTGCCTTAGAATGGTGCAATTACAGCTCTTTGCAAAAGTAAATATAATGTTTTGGATCTTTTTCTTCTCTCTCAAGCTGCTTTATAAAGTATAAACAGAAAGGTTCTCATTTTATCTTAACCCCAAATCTTCCATGCTGAGAATCTGAATTAGACAGGTATTATGAATATAAACAAGCAGGCTGCCCACATAATGGCTTCCAAGATAGAACCACCACATACTCACTCTTGTAGTACGCAACAGATTATCGTAGTTTATATATAACATATATACAATAGCTGTGCTATACCATTTCTTCACTGGAAGGGTTGTCAAGCACTGGAGCAGGCTGCCCAGGGAAGTGGTGGAGTTGCCATCCCTGGAGGTTTTTTTAAAGACATTTAAATGTGGAGCTTAGGGACATGGTTTAGTCATGGCCTTGGCCACGCTAGGTTAATGGTTGGGCTTGATGATCTTAAAGGTCTTTTCCAACCTATACAATTCTGTGATTATATATTAAGGCAAGATATGGAGAAGAATCTAAACAATTAAGCTAAGAAATACTTTGAATTCCCTGTTTTTCTTTGACATTTTTATTTATTGCTGCAAGAACGAAGATAACAGCTTCAGTGGAATAAAGTTTAGCAATCCTAGAGTTCCCTGGGAACCTGGAAATTCTGGGCTCCACTTCTGGTCCCAGTAGACACCCCTTGTAACTTTTCAGTCTGTTCCTTGATCTCTTTGCTTCAGTTTCCGCAACCCCAAGAGGAAGGTAATGCTGAGCGAGCTTCTCAAAAACTGGGGAAATTCTGCATTAACTAATAAAGTATGTCAGTGGCGGAGAATGAAAGACACACTCTCCAAAGTACCTTTAGTCTACTAGTTAAGATAACTCAATTGGGAAGCAAGGAAGCCAGATTTCACAGCCTCCAAAATCAAGCTGAAGACAGGATTCATCCTAGCTGAGCACTCTACTCACATACTTTTCAGTCTCAAGAGGAGGCTCAGGAGCTTCACTGTTTTTCGTGCGAAACAGCTGACCTTACCAAATGGTTTAAATCCCAGGGTGTTTACTAGGAGTATATAGATACCTGATTCCTTTCCATCACCCCCCCTCAACATTTCTTCTTGGAGCTAACTTAAATCTAACTTGGTTTCTAGAGATCTTAGATATCTAACTCTTCCACACCATGCTTGGAAACTCTGTGCAGTGGAGCACCTAAAATTATAGATGCTACACTCAGGTGCCTTGTGAATGTACCGCCGACATCACAAACCTATTTGGCACAAGTCATGATGCCACGTAACTAATCTGTTCACATCCAGAAGATAATCTACAACAGTCAGCAAGTTTTTTTTAAAAAAAAAACATCAGCAGTATAAGTGAATTTTAATACAAAATCCACTACATAAGCTTTTAGCAGATTTTTTTTTTCCCCCTGTGGCTATAACTATGATTAAACCAGTCTAGAACACATGTCTAGCTAGAAAAATATCTGAAGCAGATAATAAACTGCTGATTTTCTACTGGCCTCAGGGCAGTATATGAACTGCTCAATTACAACCCTATAAAAAGATATGGAATTTCTATTCAAATAGACATGCTAGACAATAAACACATAGCACATATTAATACACGAAAGGGATCCACAAGTAAATGTTCCAGTTTTCTCTTCCCTTCCTTCTTCCCCAGGTGTTAAACAAGAATACATAGCAAAGAGTAAAAGAACCACCCTGAATTACCTACTTATCAAAGTGCTCGGATTTCACAATATCAAGAAATTACAAACAGTCCAGAATTGCTGTGCTGCAACTAGAGCAACAATTATCTTCACTTTTAAAAGTTAAGGGCAGTAGGTTTTAAAAACAAGTGACCTTTCGATACTCCAGCATGGAAGATTTCCAGACACATGGTAGGACACTTAGATGAAGAGTTCAGTCTCATCACCACTTCTTGATGAGAAGTCTGGAAGAATGACAGGAGTTCTTTTCCATTGCTCAGCTGTCTTGAATTCATTAAGGCTCTTCTATCTGAAGTCTGTTTTACAGGGTAACCATCTGGCAGTTCTTTAGAAGGTGTTCTGCTAACAAAATAGACCGATCAGAGGCCAGATAAAAACTGCAGCTCTTGGTTCAGTCACTTAAGTTTGCGCAACAAAAAAATCAGTCATTCTGATACTACCTTGTAAGAGACCGGGGTCCTGTAGTGGCTGATCTGGTTTCAGCTGTACTCCTGATTCATTTTCAGAAGAGTAAAGCAAAAACAGTAAAAGAAAGAGGTAAGACAGAACAGAGTGGCAAAAAAGATTAAACAGAAGTCACAATCCATCCTTTTCTGCTAATGTTTGATTCTTCACAGACATATTTTTATGTCAGGCAACTGTACATTAGGTATGGATTAATGCTATAATCCTTTTATTCCCATTTTTTTCCAGAAAATTACATCTATAATTCTTCCAGAAGTAGGGAATATGTATACAGCCTGTATTGTCTTAAACAAATTTGCAGTATTTGACAAAAGCTTACTGTTAAAACTGCTGCTTCAGTTTAGCATTAGGGCATTATTTTTAAAGTTATTGCAAGCCATTTTTGTAATCTCTTTTTTTTGCTGGATCCCACTTGCTAGTTCACATACACATAATTCATTTAACACAATCTGATTTTTCATCAGGTTGCATCATGTTCTGGACTGATGAACACTGGTGCTCCATTCTGATTTGATTTTCAATACATTCTTCTAGATCCTTATTTATAAACTATGAGAATGTTAGAGCATTTCAACTCATTTTTAACTCTAGCTTGCATTAAACCACCATAGTTTACTTTGATAAACAAGATTATTACATTGTTTAGCAGTAGGAGTTTAGAATAGGAGTATTTATAATAATAATGCACTTAATGGGAGCACGGAGATTGTGTCCCCAACTCACTCAAAAGCAAAGGCTGATCTCACTCTTGTTACCTGGCAGGGGAGGAAGCAGATCTCCTGTCAGCACACTTCAGATAAGAGAGGTCAAAAATTCATTCCTTTCCCGCTGTCAGGGGTACTTTTGCTGATTCTGCTTAACTTTCTTTCACTGCAGAAACCTGCAAAGGGTGACTCATACCTAACAGAAAAGGCAAACCTTTCTTTTTTCTGCATAGACACATACTGAAGACTACAACCTCTCTCTTATCTGTAAACCTTACTCCAAAATAAAAAATTATGACTATGTCAGCAACATAAAACCTAAATGGTTTAGTTTACAAAGATGATCCGAGGGCTGGAGCACCTCCCCTACGAAGAGAGGCTGAGGGAGCTGGGCTTGTTCAGCCTAGAGAAGAGAAGGCTGCGGGGGGACCTCATTGCAGCCTTCCGGTACCTGAAGGGAGCGTACAAACAGGAGGGGAACCAACTTTTTAAAAGGGTAGATAGTGACAGGACAAGAGGGAATGGATTGAAGCTGAAGGAGGGAAGATTTAAATTAGATATTAGGGGGAAGTCTTTTACAGAGAGGGTGGTGAGGTGCTGGAACAGGCTGCCCAGAGAGGTGGTGGATGCCCCATCCCTGGAAACATTCAAGACCAGGTTGGACGGGGCTCTGAGCAACCTGGTCTAGGTAGTGGTGTCCCTGCTCACTGCAGGGGGGTTGGACTAGATGACCGCTCCTTGGGGTCCCTTCCAACCCAGACCATTCTGTGATTCTGTGATTCTGTGATAGTTACCAAAATCAAAGATCAAAAATCAAAGAGCAAGAATCACAGGCTCTTTAGGCCATGAAGTATGCTGAGGCATCACTCTCAAGGAAAAGGGCAAAATCCCGTGTTGCAAAACTCTTCTGGAAAGACACATGAATAGTTCTTAGAATAAAGGAAGTTTAAATTTAAGAAATGTTTACAAATGAAATTAGGAAGAGAATGCAACTTCTCTAACCAAAAGCGTCCACAGTACATCTAGTCAGCACTTCACGTTCTCTCTGAAAGAAATCGCATGAAAATACATGTTTCTACTTTGATGGTCTGTTTCCAGCCATTTTTAGGGACAGGAGATTCATTTTGCTCAGTGATTAGATGACCTATATGGTCTATTTTATTTACACAGCTAGTGGTTATCAAAAACTTTTTTCTTCCATTTGGGGGGATTTAGTTTTTGCTAACACACAATACTGAAACATGAGATTCTTGGTGACGAGGATAAAAAAAAAAAAAAATAAATAATAAAAAAAATCAAACACCTAGCTTCCACATACTTCAGAGTGAACACCCAGAAGTTCAGACTTTCAGAATCACTTGTTGATTCTGAGGGTTCAAGCTTAAAGGATGTTCTTTGGTAAAAGAACCTGCCTTACCATGACTGAGACTGACCTGTGGGCAGCTGTAACGGAACATCTCACAGTTCACCTGCTCCTTATATTAAGTAATTGCTACAATTTCAAGCTTTCATAAACACAACAGAAACTGGAATACTTAATAAGGTTCTGGAAGAGAATGGCAAACTAAAGGAGTCTCAATCAACAGACAAACTATGAACAAGAAATACTTGTATGACCCACAAAGTGCAAGACTACTACATACTGTAATATATGGATCTCCATCTCTGGAGCAAATATTGTTTCATCAGTACACGTACAGAACCCAAAAGAGCTTTACTATGCAGACAAAGTAATGTAACTGCATAAAATTGTTTCAATAATCAATGCAGGATCTATCTGCCACAGAATTAGAAGTACTTTTCTAAAAAAAAAAAAAAAAAAATAAAAAAAAATAATCACATATTTTAGTACTTTCCAAGCCACTGAAATTCTTAAGGAATATCTCTGTTGCTATATCAAACTCCGGAGTAGTTACTTTGATTAAATGACGTTTGCCTTGCGAAAGGTTTTCTGGGGTGTCCCTACTGGAGAACTACAACGAACAGTTCAGTGTGAGAAAATATTGTCAAAAATATGTATACTAAACTGGTGGTCAAATAAGCTAGTCTTACAAATACACCTTTAAAGTCTGTGTCACTAAAGAAATGTCATTAAAAATAGTCACAGCTCTGACATTACTATATGAACAAACTATATAAGGTGTACCTGACCTAAGAAGGCACCTGTGACTCAGCTAGTAATTAATGGATCACAAAGTTTAGAAATCAACTTGAGGAAAAAAAACCAAACCAAAACAAACAAAAAACACCCCACAACCATCCCCTTCCCCCAAAAAACAAAAAAAAAAACACCCAAAACCAACCAACCAACCCACCAAAACAAAACAAACAAAAACCAAATCATTAAAGTCCATCCTCCTCAACTGGAAGATATCAAGAAAATGTTAAAAAAAAATATTTAAATCTTATCTAAATAGCAATATGACAATTAACTGACAAAGAGTCCTGTTAATTTTTTTGTAATGCAGTAAAGTCTAGAAGATATTAATAAAAGAGTAGAAAATTCAAGTGTTTGTGATCATATCATTAACACTTGTTTTTTCCCACACCACAAACAGAAGTTACTTCAGAATGTTTACTGGTGTTCACTACCAGCTGTAACAGTCTGATTTCAAAATCCCCATATTTTTTGTTGAAATCACTGGTTCCTTTAATTATGCAACATTTAATCCTCAGCTTTTCAACAGGCTTCTAGAGTCCTGACACACACAGCACAGCCCTCAAAGAAATTTTGAAGTTGTTTCTTTACATTTCTTAGTTCATCACCCATGTTCACTCTTTCTTACATCACCAGGCAGGCCCTACCCAGCATGACCAAGAATTGCATAGACAGGACCAGGCTCTCCAAGGCCATATAGCACTAAGCCACATGCACTCCTTTTAGCTATAGAAAATCTAAAACTTAGTAAGTGACCTTGTCTACGAATTACTCCAGTCTCACTTTCAATACAACAAACTAGGGAATTCAATTACTAAAAGAAGACAGGTGCTTGAGTTCGAACCCAGGGTTTAAGAAGATAAAGAATCCACATTGTAAATCAGTCAACCATGGTTGGGTGAGAGGGGGTGGTATGGGGAAATGGTTCTAGATGTTACAATGCCCTCAAAGCAAGGAGCTGAAATGTGTAAGAATATAAAAACCTCATGTTTAAGCTCTACTTCACAACAGCAGAAGAAAACACGGGACAAGATGAAAATGTATCTATAGCTTTACTGAATTCTCTTTTGAATACAAAATGTCCGTTGTGTTGGATAAGGCAATAGTGTCCATCTTTTCTTTGTATAAATACGCGCAAAATAATCTTTTTATAGTTTTAAAAAATAAATTAGTGTTCTGTTCTCTTCTTGTTGTCCTTCCTTATCTTTTTGCTCTTTCCTGCTTGTTTAGATGATTCTTCCTGAAATGAGAAACAAGCATTTCAAAACTTAATCAACATTCTTGTATACTGTGAGCATTCTCTCAAGGTCACCCATGAGAATTATTTTCAATATGAACAGTGTTCACAGTTCACCGAGATTTACCAAAGTTTTGAGCTGTATAATACTTAACCACTCAGTTTCATTAATCTGTCTGCTCATCTTGCTATTTAGAAACTTCTGCCAGTTTCAAGTATCCATTAGTAATTACTTCCTGCTGTCTTAAACTTTCTATAGTTAGCAATTACATACTATAATGTACTTACACATACCTAACATGCTGTTCTGAGGATGAAGAAAAAAAAATGTTGAAAAGGAAGAATATTAGATTAAATGACCCTAGTCCGTTAAGAAGTAAAATGCTATTTAAAGACTTTTTGAACTTTGTCTCCTGAGTTATTTAAGGTCCCTTGAAACATTTTGCCTTAATCTTTTCTGTAACAGTTAATGTTACTTTGTTTGAATTCTTCTAGTCTAGATTTTTTTTAAATGGTGTCCATCATCTATAATTATCAGACCCAAACAGGTTTTCAGAAAGCTTTCCATTTTCAAAATGCCTACTAGTCACAGTGATTCCCAAACTCAGTCTGCCTACACGCTACAACTGGTGGCACAGGTAAGGACAAGAAGCAGCAGCACTTTCCAGTTTTCTGAACACGCAGAATGAGGCATTTCCCCTTCCCATCCTCCCCCAACCTTCAAATTTGTGTTCCAAACAAATGTTCTCCACAGTTGCCACCCTTCTGTTGCACATCTTACACTTAAAAAACAGGTCATTAACTTCTTTGGAAGTTCTTGGTGAGTCTTTGCACTGATCCTATGCATACTATCAGTGCATCAAAGCAACCAAAGGATGACACAGGTAATACTACTTTTCTTCTGGCTTCATCTAACAGTGACAATTTACACAAATTCACATACAAATACCGTCATTTTAAGTGGCAGAAACTTACCGCTGAATGTACATAGTTGTATTCCACAAGTACATTTCTTGCACAATTATTTATATGTTTAAAACGATCTGGTCCTAAGAGAATACCTCCATACCAGCGGGATACCACAACTAACACATTGTGGACATTCAAAATCTGGTTTTTTTTTAATTTAAAAAAAAAAAAAAGGAAAGAAGAAAGTTATTTTTTTACTTGCACTGGTTTTACTGTTGACACCTATTTTAAACACAGAAAAAATCTACTATCTTGCATTTTTAAGAACTTACAGTCAAGTCTGTGCTAGACATGTGTTGTTATCAGAGGGTAACAAACAATGGCAAGTCAGCAGTTGTGGTAAATTTCCCTTTCCAAGCTCCTACCCTAAGGTAAATTCAAAGTAACACAAGTCAATATATCCCTCAAAAAGGGCACAGTTATCTCATGTGCACCACAGCTGCTCATTCATGTGTCAAAGGCTTCAAGCATTACTTAAATGGAAAATTACCAAGTTACATTTATTATTCTTTGATATGATGAATTTTTATTTCCAGAGAACCTCTGTCACTAATCAGATTCTCTATCCACATTTTTGGAAGTGTTGGTGGATAAGGCTAAAACCTCTGTATTTTCCAGGCTTAAGTCTTAGCCCCTTATAACCAAGCAGTTGCTCTCTGAATTCAAAAAGGCATATATAAAGTTCACGCAACATGAAATAATTGTATTAGCAATTAGGACTGAAAGGAACTAAACAACCTTTATATCACTTTTTAAGACTGTAAGTAATGAACTCAAGTAGACAGTTAAACAGAAATTATTTCTTTTACCGCTATTAAAAGCAAGAAACATGGAAGGCCTTCAACAGCTTTATTTTCACAAAATCTAAATGTGATTTGACTAGACTTGAAAACTAGCATTTATTCTGCCTTACAGCAATTCTGCCCTCAAGATCTCCCCATCATCAGCAAACACTAGCAACACAGGGAATGCCACTGAGCATCAGTGAGAAACACACATCTTATCAAAACAGAAGCTATACGTTACTGCATGGAAACACGTAGTGACAATCCCCAGTGAGCATTTCTGCTCAAACTAGCGTTGCATGGTTAGTGTCCACGATCCTGCATTTGTCCCTCAAACGAAAGCATCTGAAATCTCTGTGGAAGGTCTTCACTTACCAACAGCTTTCTCTCAAGTCCTGCACAGTACTACACTAACGCGTACAGATGGCTTGGAGCCAGCCAGAGCAAACACAGCTGCCTAAGGCTGAGCGAAAACACTGCGGTCTGCAAGGTATCAGGCTGGTTCGGTGGAGGTGAGAAAAATCCCTTAAGAGGCAGCTATCAATAAAGCATGCTAACAACCATTCATCGTTGCCATTAAGAAAAATATATATATATCACTAATTTGAACAATGCTATTAGAAGACTCTATCACTGGTTTTGAAAACAGAAATACTATAAGCATTTTAAAATTAAAAGGATAATGTTAAAAAAAAAATACAATCCAAACCAAACCCAAAGCAAACAACAACAAAAAAAACTACACACCAAACTAAAAACATAGAACAAAAGAAAAAAAAAAAAAAGAAAAAAAAAGAAAAGAGAAAAAAAGGAAGGAACGAGGTAGGTTTTATGACAGGCATTTTCTACTCTACATTTACACATCGGCCATAAAGCCTATGTATAGCAACTGTTCACAGTAAACAGGATGCCAAACATACTTGGGAAATTTTTTAAGTCTAACTTTAAGTTCAAAAGAATTAATCTAAAATAGAGTTTCTTTTAACCAGAAAGTGTTATCTTGACTGAAGCGCTAAGTTTATCTGAAAAGAGATAAGATTTCTATTGCAAAAGAACTGTAAGTACAGCAACAGTAAGTGTATTAAACAACCTAATTTTCATGCCAATCTCATACATCCTAAGTGCTTATAACAGATAAACTACAGAACCTATAAGCATCTAGAAATCAGCTCATAAAGTATTTTATTATTTTCCTATGGGTGAAAATTGCACTTTTCTGCTCCCTACAGCAGTACTCTTCCAAAACAAGATTATTCCCAGTAACTAGGACTACAGATGGAGAAAGATGATCCATATGATTTAGGCACATTCACATTTGAAAAAGGAAACTTCACATCACTTTCTGAACTGGATTTTTATGGAATGTTAAGTGCCTAGACAATGCAAGTCTGACAACTTTCAAAAGTATACATTAATAGGCTACAAAAAAGCTGATAATCTCAGAACAAATTGAGGTACAATAACTGCAAAGTTGTTCCTATTTTTATTACAATAATGTTTTCACACTTGCTACATATACTTGCATATATTACAGAATGTAAGTTTTCCTGCCCAAGTCAGGTTTGAGTTACTTAGGAAGCTGCAAAAAGTTCTAAATGAAAAGTGTCCAAAATATTTCCATCAATTATATTGTTTTCAGGGAAGTAGGGAAAAAAAAAAAAAGAGAGTGCTTTAAAATTTAAAAAAAATAAAAATAATTTAAAAAAAATGCTTTAAAACAGTCTCCAGGAATAATAGTACAACACATTAAGCAACAGAATATACAAGCAAGCAAAGGACAGGAAAATAAACCCCTTGTTGTGAAGGGGACATCAATCTAAAAATCAAAAATAAGAACAGCAATTAGTATGCTGATATAGCTAAGTGACTTGAGGCACTGCATAAGATGTACCAGCTGTCCCCTGTAGTTTTGGTATTTTATTTACGGTTTTACTAGGCCTTGCATCATGCCAGTGAATCAAAATTTATCAATCTCAATTTGTGTTTAGTAACAACTTTGCCAGGGGAATATTATTTCAACACTTTAAAACTAAAATCTATGCAAGTGTTAAGGGCTATGGATCCAGAATTGCAAACAGCACAAAGAAACAAAATTAAATGATCAAAACAACTTAATCCTTTCACTCCCACTGCCTTTTGCATTTGAAGCTCTACTCTGCAAGTGTCGTTTTATTATGAATATTTGGGGAAACTGAACAAAAGGCTGTGCATACGTGAGCTGTTACAGTCTGTCAATCACCTCCTTCCAATCTCCATTTTCTAAATACCTTACACCACATAGTAAGCACAGAAATTGAAACTTATTTCTCTTTTAAACCATTCGAACTATTACTACCACCTATGAAACAGAAGTTGTTTCTAGGATCCAGGACTTGGAAATCCCAATTTACAACACAAATGCCAGTCTATGTTTTTTTTCTTTTACCTTTGAGCCAAATAGATGATCGCTTTCTAAGAGCAGAGCAAGAATTAAAATAATCTTTTACAGTTTTTTTTACACTGTAGTGATTTTTAAAATCTGTTCAAGACTTCCAGAAGTGAAAGATTAATTTCTGTAACCTGCATAAGATGTAGAAGACGTCCACCTGCTGCTGTCTCCCCATCATCTTCACAATCCTGTAAGAATGTTTGCTTATCTTCACAGTATATTCTTAAAAAGAAGAAAAAAAAAAATGAACATAGATTCAAAAATTGTCAATTGACTAACATTTCGACATGATTAATGAAGTCTCAGAGATCTGTCATACACATGCTTATCAATTCTACTTCTCTACTAAGAACATTTACATGAAAACAGGATGAGGCTTAGAGTAAACCACAAATACCTATCTGTACAAGTAGAACAAGTTTTGAGAAACTTTTACATAGATTTAAGCTACTTCAGGTGAACTCCAGACTCATCACTAGTGTAAAGTACCTAACAAGAAAAATCCTTAGGGTTTTAGTCCAATAATTATGCCTATCTGAAACCAGCTCTATCAGATACAGGTTCAAATTATGGTACAGAGTCGTAAGTTAGAAGAACTAGGACAAAAATATTATGAATAATTATTTAGGTCTATATTTCAGCAGCAGCATGAAACTACTATTGAAATTTGCCTTCAGATTCTCTGTGCCGTCTCCTCCTTCAGAGGGCACTCCAGGAAACTTTGGGGTGTACTGTTTCATCTAAAGGACACATGCCCAGGCCTTATTTTCCAGAAGTAATGCTCAGAGGTCTACTGTTTGTAACCAGCTGATTTCATAACTTCCAAACTTAGTTAATACACAAGTGACACAATGACAAAGAGGCTTTTGGTACTAGATGACAAATATGAAGCAATAAGTACATTTTTTTGGAAGTGTATTTAGACAGTACAAGTGAAAGAAGCCAGATCGTCATCAGCAACAACAGAAATCCCCTCTTTGCAGAAAACTGTTTACTCAGGTAGACTTTTTGGTAAAGCAAGTTATTTGCTCTGATTTCACGTTTCATTAGGATCACGCCAGGACGTGCATGAATGGATCAGTGTCTCTACATGCTTTTTCAGATGACCGGTTCCTCCAGTAACAAAAGGGGCTCCTTTTACTATCATTTACATTCCTTGGAAAACCTACATCACTATCTGGATTGAGACCGATTTATTTCACATAACCTATGTTCACAAAAGTTGCCAGAGACAGACCATTGCCAAACTCATTTTAACCTGCTTCTCATTTTTCCTGAAGTTTAGCTGTAATTTCATATGCTAGGTGTCTGCATCCGGCTCTTATTTCAACTAAAACTTTCCAACTATTTCTAAATGGGGGGTGGGGGGTTACTCTGCCCAAATAAAAACACATTTAGTATATGATGATGTAGCATCTCCACGCTCACACATACTATACAAAGTATAACAGCACATGTTCAAATCCACTTTTAGTCTTTTTTTATTCCTGATGCAGCTCTACTATCTTAACATACTTCCTACTATCTGTCCCACTTTCTTGACCTCGAATTAAAAATGACGCCTTTTACCTTTAAAACCTTTACTATACAAATAAGAAACCTACTCCCATAAAGATTTAAGAGCAAGGAATTTCTTTGATAGATTTTACTTTTCTCATGTCCTACACTTGTTTGTCAAAAAACACTGGGGGAAAAAAAAGAAAAAAGAAAATCACTATTCATCTCTCACCTGTATGCATATATGTTGTGGGTAGCACTTGCAATTTTCTTATTCTCATATAATTTTTCAAGAACTCTCTTTACCTTTAAAAAACCAGAAATATTCTTCCTTTTAGAATGGGGATTTCATACACACCATCTCAACATTACTGCTAAACAAACATTTTCTTAATACTATAATGAAACAGTTCTACACTTTGACATAAAATGAATTAAATATGGGGTGCGGTAACTCAAGAGGCAACTTCTCAGTACCCTCACGCTAGTTTCAAATATTTTTCTGAGATACTGAAAACAGCTGTTCCTTGAATTTGTACATTGTGTATATTCACGTTATTGATTAAGATATAGAAGTGTCAAACTGCTTTAATAAATGAGACAAGAAGACCTAGAAAACATTTTAAATTGCTATTAGGTATCAATTACACTTGCTTACTTTTTGCAACTCTAACGTTAAGTTGGAATAACATAACACACCTTGACATATATTTTCCCATTACACACTGCTTTTACTTATTGCTCAAAACTGTGATGTTTAGAAAGCTCTACTGCATTTAATTTTGAGTTTTTCCTTTTTCCTCAAATATACTTTTGTTTCAGTGTCCATTTCACAGAAAGAATAATACAAAAATATAATGTTCTATTATGGTCCAAAAGTGTCAGTATTTCCCATAAAACAGATATTTCCACCATGTCAATCTCTCTGCTCTTAAGTAGTACCAAATTCAAAACATTTATCAATATCAGTTCATCTTCTGTTTCTAAATAAACAAGCTAGCAATTGTTCAACCCTTTCCCATTTGGTCTAGCAAAAAGGAGAGCTTTGATAAAGACATTGTTTTAGTACATAATACAAAATTAATATTACTTTAAGCAAAACATTACTGAAGTCGAGAAAGCTTGGGAAAACATGCTTAGCAAATAAATTGTCTTCCACTCCGAAGAAAAATGTCTCTGAGGAGTAATCAATATATATATTTAATACCTGTCTTAGCTATAATGTGTTATTTCCAATTCTCCTGGAAGAAATTCAACTTATAAAAATCACCTCAAATATGAGATACCTCAATGAAAAAACTCCTATTATTAACGGAAAAGATTGCTTCAGACACCTGTTTTCTCCTTTTTCTTTTTCTCCCCTGAAGGGACATATTGAAGAAAGACAACTTCTATTATTTAATACACTTTCATAAATACATTTCAATACATGGATTTAGGGTACAAAGTATATGAAATGATCATCATCTTTGACATTAGTTATTTGTCAGCTACTAGGCTCCTAAAAACATACCTTAAAGATTCATTATGTGTCTGTATTAGCAATGAGCCTCCAAGACAGACATCTTACAGCTAAGCAATAGCTTATCCTTTTTCCTGTTGCAGCTCCTGAGCCTTTTTTTTTTCTTCCCCTCCTATTTTCCTCTCTATTACTCCTGCTTTAGGAAATTAAGGGATGTAATTCTCTACATGTCAGTGAGGTGCCTGCTCATAAAAGACACAAGATAAAAGCCAAACTGAGACAAGGAAAAGCAATGACACCACATGCAGCCTGCTACCTGAAATATGCCTATCACTCTTTGCTTCATGCGGTTCATGGTAACATAGTTTGTTACGTAACTACAGTATTACTCTGGCTATCATTATTAAATGCTACATCAGAAGTAAAGTTCCACTATTAAAAATACTCAATAAAGGAATTTACATAGTCATCTGTGTACTGCCTTAAAATATCAATGAATATCATTGCAGCATACAGATCATGCAGATAAAGTATGGTGGGCCAGTGCTAATCTCTTCATCAAAGAAGCTAGCTTTCACTACAGGTCAAGTATTGCCACTATTCCTCACCTCTTTTGCCTTTCAGAAAAAAATTAGTTCATAGCAGAGTAAAGCTTCCTTGCAGTCTGAAGACCAATCACCTGTGAAACAGACTGTGAAGACTGTGAAACAAGACGGATTTGACACTTTGGGGCATTGCTCTATCTTTACACTAGCCACATAGTTATTCCATATTAACCTAGTGAATAAAATTACTTTCACTTTGCAAGCAGTAAAAGGAAAAAAAAAATGAAAAAAGCTGAAGATATGTTCAAAAAAGCTCAAGTTGTATCCAGGTAGGGAAAAATAAGATAGATGACAAGATAGATGTGAAAATCATAGCACATTTTTGAAGGTGTAAATATGAAATTAATACTGGGTTTTTTTCAAACACACAAGAAGCTGAAAGTTACCAGGAGATCTGTACTGCCAGCAGGTATATATAATATAATCACTTAAAAGAAGATATAGCCATAGCACAAAAACCTAAATGAATGTACAGTAATTATGAACTTAAAAGGTCAGGCAAGGATATAGTGGAGCTTTACCACAGAATAACATTGAGCAAGCTGATAAAATGGAAGAACCAAATCCGCAAAATCAGATCATATTATGTAAAAGTTTAAAGGAAATTGGAGTACAAAGCTGTTGAACTATAGCTAAGGTATCTAACCTACCAGTTCAAACTGTTCCTGCAGCAGAAGCTGACTGATTCAATACCAGCATCTCAGAAGTACTCCAGGAAGGATGCAGGGAACTAAAGACCAACAAGTCTTATGTCCATACTAGCCAAACTAATGAGGAGGAAGCAAAACCCCCCAAAACACTGACAGCTTAAAATGTTACAGCTCTTGTATAAAGAAATCCGCCTCAAAACCCTGTCAATCTGTCAACGTTCCTTCAGAGTCATTGAGCATGTAGTAGATCTAGCTTACCTGGAATTTCAAACAGCATTTGACAAGACCCCTTACCAAAAATTCTTAAAATAAATGCTAGAATTGGATAAAAGAAATGAGGAAAATCCTCTCAAGGTTCAACTCTCAGAATGACAAGAAAAGATGAGAAGATCAGTAGTTTCCCCACTGAAGAGAGGTCACCAAAGGAGATTGATGTTAATAGATGCAAAGTGATGTAGAAAGTGACTCCAAAATAGTTATTAGCGTTTGCAAAAAGAGATTTGGGGTTACAACAGACACTACTATGAAAACACCAGCTCAGTGCTCAGCAGGTCAAAAAAGTACACTGAAATGTATTACTAGGAAAAGAAGATGGAAACTAGAAAAACTCTTCATACCATTCTATAAATCCTTGAAGTGATTGCATCTTCAGTGTGGTGTATAGTTCTAGTCTGCATCTCAAAAAGGTTACAGCATACATTACACGTACCAAAATAGAATCATGGAATCATAGAAAGGTCTGGGTTGGAAGGGACCCCAAGGATCACAGAGTTCCAACCCCCCTGCCACAGGCAGGGACACCAACCTCCTGGCCTGGATCTACAATAGACTGAGGGTCTTCAGCCCAGAAAACAGAAAATTAAGGTCGATAAAATGATACATGTCTATAAAATCCAACTGCACAGAGAAGGTGGAGAAGTGCAACAAACAAAGTTATGAGTGGATGATTCACAGCAAACACAGGAAGGCATATTTTCATACAATGCTGTGGATTCTGAATGTTAATCCTGGTGCAAGAAGCAACGGGGCAAATTCCACAAAAGATTTTAAAAAAAACCCAAAAAAACAGTAACATTAAACACAAGGATACTTTCTTTTCCTTCTGTTAAACTGCTGAAAAGAGGGGAAGCATGACAGGAAATAAAATGTAGCTGCCCTTTTCTAGCAGTCTGTCCAGGTCTACATTGACCACTTATTCCAGTAAGAGACAGGAACTCGTGCAGACATTTTTTCTAGCTGTAGGCAAATACAACTCTACAAGTATGCTTACCC
>KL288368.1:0-18019 GCA_000699545.1 Podiceps cristatus | reverse complement strand
GCCCTGGAGAAAAGGAGGCTGAGGGGAGACCTTACCTCTCTCTACAGCTACCTGAAAGGGGGTTGTAGCGAGGTCAGTGTGGGTCTCTTCTCCCAAGTAACAGGCAACAGGACAAGAGGAAATGGCCTCAAGTTACACCAGGGGAAGTTTACGTTGGATATTAGGAAACATTGCTGAAAGGGTTGTCGGGCACTGGAACAGGCTGCCCAGGGAGGCATCCACCCACCAAATCACTTGTAGGGAGCAATCTAGTTCTTATACTGTAGAACAAATCCTAGGAGCAGTGTAGCATACAAGCAGTGTCAATGAGGGTGGAAACAGGACCCTGGGGAGAAGCTGGGCTCATGCCATAAATATAGCTGATTTTTTATAAGATGTTGTTACAGTCAGATTTTTTTTAACAGTATTTTTTCCCATCACATTGCAAAATTGATGGCATTGTTGCGGTTAATACACTTAACATAGATAGCCCTTTAATCGTCCTATCTATTTTTACTTTCACTTTCTGGTTTCTTTTTTTCAAATTTAGGGGTTTTACTATGCCTAGTTTGGTTTAAGTATCTATAGGAACCTACCTTTCAGACTGTCATTTCTCCTTTGGTATATGGTCTCTCTTACTGTACAGGTTATTGAGGATAACGGTGTTCGAAGGGTTGTGGTGGTTCCCCAGGCTCCAGAATTTCATCCTGGTGGTCATGCAGTGATACATAGGCCTCCGCATCCCCCGCTGCCTGGCTTCCTTCCTCTTCCAGCCATGATACCCCCTCCACCGCGTCATATATACTCACCCGTGACCGGAGCTGGTGACATGGCAACACAGTACATTCCACAGTATCACACCTCACAAGTATATGGAGATCTGGGTAAGTAGCTTGTTGAATATTGCAAGTTCTATCAAAGGAAATAATGCTTTACTCATTTCCAGCATCTGTTATGGGCTTTATCAAGGAAGATTTACAGCTTGAATAGGAGCTATACACAAAAGTTTTATGTCTTTTTTTTTTTTTTTACTGGAGCTTATTATTCCAGAAGTTCTTTTCATTAATTTGACTTGTCTGTTCAGTGATGCATTAAACATACATTTCTTACATTTATCACCCATAGATTTTCCCAGGAAAGCAATGCAGGAAGTGCTTCTATGATTCAGTTGATGCCTTCCCCTGTGATTAAACATTTATATCCACACCTGAGCACTGTTCTGACATCTCATGTCTTGCACGTATCCTATTTGAAGCATGAAACAGGAATTCTTAGTATTGATTATGGAAAAAGATTGCTCTTTTTCATAAATCTGTATGTATTTAGTTCAGTGTCCATATTGAAGCCCAACTGGAGTAATCAGGTGACACCAACCTCAACTTAAAACTGCAGTTGAAGTTGTCTTTGGTAGTGCTATTGATGTCTGCCTTTAATACTGTTTAGTGGAAAAGTGTATGTGTCTGCTAACTCAGGGGTTGGGTTCTTAGATTAATATTTACATTTGTGGTAGACTTGCTTTTCTTTAGATAAACTTCTGCTATAAAGCAGGAGCCGACCTTGAAAGAATTTCAGAGAGCAGTGCCAGGTTGCTGTTTTTAGAGAAAGAAGTGAGAAGCTATGGAGGGGGAGACTAAACACACCGTTGTCATGTCTTAGGTTCTCAGTATTCTGTGATACTGCTGAAGTAATCTAAAAATGACTTCCATGTAGTCACTGTGCTTAAATAGTTAGGATGTTCAAAACCGTCAGATAGGAATATACTGATGTCTTGATCTTGCTGGATATCGTAGGTTTCTGTATTCTTAAGCTATAGTTTATTTCTTCCTTGCGCTGTTTTGATAACAGTACATTATTCAATGCACTTTGAGTGCTTATTTATAGTTTTATTAATTTCTTGGTTTCCTGTAGATGACAGTTGTTTGCTTTTAGTTTACTAAGTTAAGAGATTGGATTATGATAATTAAATGCATACAAGATAAAGGATACTTCCTAATGGAATAACATGTTTTACATTTCTGTTGCTAGGTTATATCCCTTTAAATATGAATTCAATGATAATTTGCTAAACTGCTAATGTAAAAAAAATTGCATAAAGTGTGATTCTTTGGGTTTGCTTTGGTTTAAATATATATGTAATATGCCCTTGGATTTAGGGAATTAGAGGACTAGTAATGCTTTAATTGGTTACATATTTGCTACAGATTTCATATTCAATTTTGGTACTGAAAACCAAATTTCTAAATAGTCACAGCTGATCTAGTAGTTCTCTGTCAAATTTCCTGGGAATACAGCTGAGGTTAAAAAGGCAGAAACTGAAAAGTTCTCTTGCATTATGATTTTATCCTTCTTGCAATGAAGTTTTTATTTAATCTTGTTTTCTATACTTCCTAGCACATGACAAATAATGAACTTCATTCTTCAGACTGAGTGATCCACTTATATCAAAATGGACAAATTCTATGCTGGCTTTGAAGGATATAATTTTTTGAAAGCTTTCATCATTTATCATAGATAGGGTTATACTGAGGAAAGAGTTGGTGCCATGTGGTACGCTGTTTTAAAGTCTTGAGTCAGAAAGCTGTTTCTAAGCATAAAGGTGAAATGGATAAAAATGTTAGAATTGGACAGAAAAGTTCACCAATCTGCAGTTTATTTTTTTTCCTTAGTCTGGTACTGACTTTTTTCCAAAGTCACGTTCTGACATAGAGATGGGACTTTGGTGGTACTGCAGCAATGCCTCGGGTTACTGTGTGTACGTATAGTGTCCTTACAAGACCTAGCCATACTATCTTCAGACTTTGTGTCTTTCAGTTGCCCTGTGCTTTTGTGGGGTTTTTCCCTGTTGATTTCTGCTGAAGCACCATTAAAGTAATAGAGCTGTAGTTGCATTCCAAAACTTAAAGCTCCTGTATTTTTAATTCAGCATTAGAGCAAACTTCCCCCATGTAATAAAGTAGCATTTTTTTTCTGCGTTGACTTTATCCTGTACCTTACAGCTCAAGGAGGATTATAGAAAAATCTTAAGAATAATTCCTAAGTAGAAAAAAGATGTGGAAAGGAAAGATCACACTTTCTCCCCTAACATGTTGTTAATGTCCAATTAGTGTATATTACCTGCTGGACACTTCAGTTTTCCAATAGGAGTAGAGGTGTAATTTTATGCACAAGTGTGCACTTAACACACAGCATTTTTTAATTGACTTTTAATTACATTCTGCTCTTAGACATTTATTTTTAATTTCTTTCTTCTTTACTTTCATTTAGATACTCTGCCTGCTCATGGAAGATCCAACTTTAGAGATGAAAGATCTAGTAAAACATACGAAAGGTTACAAAAAAAATTAAAAGATAGACATGGAACTCAGAAGGATAAGTTAAACAGTCCTCCATCGTCTCCTCAGAAATGTCCTTCTCCTACAAGTGAACATAACGGACTTACAAAAGGACAGGATGCAGCTGGTATAAGCACAGGTTCTACCAAAAGCAAGTCTTTGAGTAAAGGAAAAAGCAATTCTCAGACAGACACAGAATCAGAAGGTAAATGTTAACAAAAATAATGTGTATATACAATGAAGTCCAGTGTCTGGCTGAGCATAGCGTTTGTAAATAGAACACCACACTTTCACAATCTTGAAGTTGAGTAGTAGCCCATAACTGTCCTGACTTACATAAACTGGAGATAAGGGCAATCAACCCACTCTTTTCATGGGAATGGTGGGCCTAAGAGAACAAAACTACTGACATGCAAGTCTCCATGTAGATTTGAGCAAGTCTTGTTAGTCATACTTCGCAACACTGTTTACAGAAAAATCTGTGCTTTGTCCAGAGTTATTGGTGCTTACATTTTGAGGAATCGGTGAATATTGATGGCCTGCTTGATATTGCAGAAAATATGGAAAGAACCAGGTGTCTGATACAGGAAGCCTACATTCAACTTGTTAAAGAGGAATATTTTATAAAAGGGATACTCTTGTTACATGAAATTCACGTAATGCCTGTCCCTACCAACTCATCATTGAAAGGCCTTTGTAGAAAAAGACTGGTCCTCGCAGTTGTCCGTGTGAGTTTGTGTTTTTTAAGACATTACCATAGGGAGTGTGTTTATTATTAATACCTTTATTTCACCAGAAAGCTTGTGATCTCGTAAATGGACCGAATTCACTCAGTCTTGGACATACAGTCACTCTCGAATCTGATGATGCGTCACTATGCAACTTTAAGGTCACTGACATAGCACTTCAGATTCAGAACACAACGTCAAAGGCTCGTCATCAGCCGAGTACAATTTTCTCAGAATAGGGAGTTGTAACTAGTGATGCTGAGGGAAACAAACCATGATTTTTTCAACTCATTGAAGTTTCCTTTGAGGTGATGATTTTGTGCCAGTGTATATTAGATTGCTGTGGACCAAAAGAAATGAAAAGAAAGTATGTCTAACTAAGACCAGGAAATGTCAGCCTAAAAGAACTGTTTAAAAACATGTCTAGGTGATACCTAGTGAAAGCTTAGTACCGAGGGACACTGTTGAGATACAGCCTGAATTCTGAAGTTGGGAACTGTTGCTCCAAACTTGGATGAATACTTGTCACTGTAGTTTCAGGGTGGCATTTGTCTTGGCTTCAGCTTACTTTCTGTTAGTTGCTGTTCATCTGAGAGCTGAGTTTACTAAGGCACAGGCGATAAAAAGTACTGTTGCTTACATATGTTATGAAAATTACATTAACAGTTCCTTAGAAGTATTTTATGTGAAAAAGGAAAAGTCCACTTTTCAAAATTAATTATTTCAGGGGACATTTCAGAGAATTTTGTACTGTGCTTTAGACGTGTGATAACAAACAGAAGTCAGAAATGCATTTAATTAGTTTCAAACTTAGAAATACACAGTTTTAAATAGATTTAACATGTTTTTAAAAGAATTTTATCAGGTGTCCTTTTTCTTTTCTTTTTAGTTTAAGGCAGGTTAAGTGAGTTAAAAATGCCTGGCCACACCTTCAGAACTGGGTAGCCTGTTCATTTAGACTATTGAGATAATAAAATTTTAGTATTGTGTGAGAGAAAGCACATGAAACACTTTCTATAAACTTACTGAGTCCTCTATAAAGCTCAGCTATACCTTCAGCTGAAACAAAACACCTTAGGTTGTTTCACTGAGATGTGACTGAAGGCTAAGCTAAGATTTGCCCTTGCAATTGAGGGAGGCCAACAGTGTTACCAGTAGTCCTCCGATGGTGTGCAATAACATATTTAAAGTACTGTAGCTTGATTGCATCAACATATGAACAGAAATCTATAGGAAATATCTCAGCCAAGAGCTTAAGTTCTCCAGAGCACTAGTTTGTTTAAAGTTACGCATTAATAAAAGATAACCAGGCTTTCTGTATTCCTTTAAATCATAGAACAAATTTAGAAATAGTTTTATATGAACAACTTATTTGGGAGCTTTTTTGATTTTATGTTGCTCTAGATGAATGCAAGTTGGCAAGGTGTTCTGGTTTATGTGTGGTTTAGTCCATGCGCATTGAAGAGCTATTTCACTGTAAAGTCACTGAACAATATTAATGGGTACTTTTTGTTTGCTTTGATTTTGTTTTTTAAGAAAAGGATGAAGAAACAAAAGCACTTGAAGCACTTCTTTCTAATATAGCCAAGCCAGTGGTAAGTAAATAAAGCTTTCCGTAAAATCAGAATGTATCTGTTGCTAGTTTATACAGTTACACCTCCTTTTCTCTCCCAAGTTTAAAGGATCTTTAACTTCCCACACTAACGAAAACTCACTTAACTTCCAGTCAGTGAAATGTGAATGACTAAGTAATTTTTAGTAATTAACATTTATGAAGCTAAAATTGTCTTGATACTTATTATGTGGAATTCTTCTTGGCCACTCTGTGAAATCTCAATATTAACAGAATTATAAAAAATATATATAGAAAGAGCTTCTAACTTTGCCAGTAACATGATGATGCTTAACATAAGATGATGCTTAACATCATCTCTTACTGTAACATCTGTTCTCAATTTCCTGTAGCATTGTTAGTTTTAGCTGTTCAGGAAACAGTTTTACACTCCAGGTATCTCTAGGCATGAGAGATACTTGGTGAGGTTTTGGAAAATCTTATTTGAAACGTAAAGAAAAAGTATGGCAGCTTTCTCTTTAAGAACCTCTGGCATCTCCAGGGAAGAGAGACATAAAATGCACCAAGGAAGATGACTGTCAGCAGTGGGCTTCTGACTTAACCTGCTTGAAAATCTGCCAATTTATTTTCACTTTGTAAAACTGCAATTCACAGCATTTGTGTAGACACTCTTTAAAGAGCTGTTGCCAAATTCAGCAGTTTCTTGCATTCTGGAACAGGCCTGTGTTCTTTTCTTTCATCATCTGGACATTCCCTCATCCTAATCTTTCTGTGAGGGTTTTCCAAAAATCTGCACCTCAATCCTCAGTCCACCACCTTGCCTGAGTAAAAACAGTCTGCCTTCCCTATTGTAAACTACAAAAAGCCTATGCAACTGGAACTCCAGGAGGAGCTGCCATGGATTTGTCCAGTCAGTCAGCTACTTCCTCCCTCCATAATCGGGCACCCTGCTTTTCATCCTTTGTCAGTCCTCAGCTTCCCACACCACATATGTGCACACGCGCATACACTTCACATAACTAATAAAGAAGAGAAAACTTTTATGGAAGGAAGGACATACAGAGAGAAGGAAGATGAAGGAGGAAAAAGGGTCAGATGGAATGATCACTAGGCTCCCAACATTGCCGTTCATCAGCTACATAGCTTCTCCCCTTCACTTCCCAGACAACCTGGCCCCAGTTTTAGTGCCCAGTAGTTTTAGTGCCCAGTCTTGATTCTGCTTTCATATGTTGCTTTATGGCCTGGTGAGGAGAAGCTGAGAGAGCTGGGACTATTTAACCTGAAGAGTAGGCTCAGGGTGATCTTATCAATATATGTAGATATCTGCAGGGTGACTGCACAGAGGATGGGGCCAGGCTCTTTTCAGTGTGCCATGTCAGGACTAGACAAAATGGGCACAAACTAAAACACAGGAGGTTTCCTGAACATCAGGAAACACTTTTTTTACTATGAGGATGACTGAGCACTGGCACAGCTTGCCTAGAGAGTTTGTGGAGACTCTCTCTTTGGAGATACTCAAAAGCTGCCTGGACATGTTTCTGGGCAGCTGGCTGTAGGTCACCCTGCTTGAGCAAGGGGGTTGGATCAGAGACCTCCAGAGGTCCCTTCCCACCTCAGCCCTTCTGTGATTCCATGGTGCTCCAAGGGCTGAGGAGGGATTCTAATTATAGAGGCATCCTGCTGTGTCCAAGCATCAGAGTGGGCTAACATGTCTTCAGTGCCCCTGTGTCTTTGGTGGCTAAGCAGCATGGAGGTGGAAGCTGTCTGAATCCAGTCCTGTAAGAAAGGGTTGAGAGAGCTGAGATAAAGAAATAGAGAGGATTTAACTGATCCTAGCTGTTGCTGTGGTGTAGATAGTAGATGGGACAGTCAAGTTCAGTAGCACTTAACAGGATGATCTTGGCTATTGGAGCTAGTGGAGGGACGATAAAAAGAATTTTTGGAGAAAAAACTGGGAATGAAAAGAAAGCTTAGGGAGATTAAGGTGTAGGGGCGAAAGGAAGTGAGAGGAGAAGAGACAGCTCTGACAAGGAGCACAGATCTGAAGGACAATCAAGACTTGAGGGATCCTAAAACAGATGAGGAGTCTAAGATGAGAAAATGAGACTAGGAACAAACGGAATAGTAGGTGTGAACTATTAGAAGAACACGATGGAGACCAAATGGCTTTTCTGTTTATTATTTTTACAAGCAGACTGATAATGAAAGGGTGATGGGAGTCTGAATGTCTTCTTAGTAAGACAGAGTGGTGGGGGTAGTGGGTAGTAGTAGCAAGAGACTGAAACTCTGAGAAAGATCAAGATTAGTGAGACAAGGATACCAAAACTTTATTGAGAGATGAAAGAGGTGTAGTTTGGGATGGAGTAAACAAGGAGTACAGACTGAAATAAAGAACTGTTGATTAGGACCAGACTTCAAGAAGCTGGAGAAAAAAGGTCATAAGGGGTTGTGGCTGTAAAAAATGAATGTGAGTCTGCATCTGATAGCACTGATTTTTATCCAGGACCTGGAATGTAATCCAGCTTTCCCACATCTCATCTTTCTTCTGACAGCAAGTACCTGCAAAGTCCCGCCAGCAGAGGTTTTGTTTTGCTGCCCGTTGTTTCATTGCTCAGCTATGCATCTCATCCCCACAGATGGTGGCAAAGACCTATTGCTATCACTCTGTTAGATCAAGCAGTAGAAACTCGTGCAGTGGATCTAAAGGCTCTAGACTTACTGTAAGATGATGCTAGAGAGAATTTAAAGAGACATTTGCTATTAAAAAATATATATTAAAATGTAAATAATATATATACACACTTATTCTACGAAAATATGCATCAAAATACTGTTAGAATTCTGTTCTCAAAGTGAAGCAGGAAAGATTTGATACTAATGCTGGTCCATTGTGTTTAGGATTACAATAGCCTTTTTGTTTTGTTTTGTTTTTTAAACACAGCAACATGCTGTTCTTTCTGTATGGTCCCTGCCATTCACTGTACAAAACATACCTGCTTTGGGAGTGGATCAGGGCTGTGCAGCTGAAGGAACTGGTGTCTTTGTCACCTTTTGATTCTGAGCCATGAGAGTCTGTCGCAACAAGAGAGCACATGCTGGGTTTGGCCACATACTGCATCAGAATGGATGCAGAAACACATTTCACTACAAGGTTGTCTTAACTGCAAGATAGTGCTGTCACTGGAGCATGCTGGACAACAGTGTTCTCAGTGGCCCTCAAGTCATGAGTTAACTTCACGAAAATGTGGATGATCCTTTTGCTCCTGACTAGAAGTAGGGAGATCAGTTCTCTAGATGTGTGCACAGTGCTCTGCCAGTGGTCAGGGCATGCAGGATGCCATCCAAGTCTGAGGTGCTGTCAGTGGTGGCATTGCCAAGGGGAATGACAACTCTGAGCTTCCTGGGGTGGTTAGAGTGAGACTGAAAATTATGATGAACAGGTGGTGACTTCTGCTGCTAATGACATACGGAAAAGCAATGGAGTGCCAGTACTGTCTTGTTTTCTTTCACTTCCTTCCACCCTCAACACCTGGACATCCATGCCTTTTAGGCAAGCACACTGTTTTCCCTCCCCAGCATGTCCTTACTTGAACGTCGTTGGATGTAGCTGTGTGCCTGGGAGTGATCTCTTTGCAGACCTCAAAAGACATCACAGGCTTAGGCAGAGGTAGTCTGCTGCAGATAGTCAGTGTACACAAGGCACAAAGCCAGACTTCCAGCGCTTGGAGAAGCTTATGCTTTGCAAAGGCAAGGGACTGTCAGGGCTGTGGTGGGTGGAAGACTAGCTGATGTTGCAGATTGGAGGAGTGCAACATGATAAGAGAAAGGGAGGCCGTGTTACCTCCTTCAGCCTTGCAGGATCAGAAGCAACCCTCCCACAGTTTCTCCAAGGAAATATTTTCCTCACCTTCCCACAAGTGAACCAAGCGATTGTGGTTTTTCACACATTCTGTTTGTAGTCTCAGCAGAAATATTCCTGCGAGTTTTTGATTAATGTTTTGCTTGAAGCACATGCTCTTTTTGATGGATCGTCAACACCCTATTCCGCGGTTGAACTTCAGAGCTGGCACAGGCAATACTGCATAGTGGCTATGGTGTGGTCATGTCATCAGATGATCATGAGAGTGCTGTCCACTACAGTGTCCATTGCATCATATCCTGCTCCAGAAAGTCTGGAGTAGTGCTGAAGGCTGTGACTGGTCCTGGGCTGTCCCATGTCTTAATGCCCAGGTCCAGAGCACGCACATCTAAATCAGGTGGTGGGCTCCATGGTGTGCATTCATTCACCCATCTCTTTCAGTTCTGTGCACTATGGGGCACATCAAGCTTTGCTGCCACCAGGCTCCCATTAGGTGTTCTTATGAACATCTTCTCATTTTCTTAAACTTTTCTTTGTATTGATCCCCCATCCTTTCATACCTGCCAGTGTTAAGTCAAACTGGTAACGTGGTACTGCCACCAGATGACCCTTTTACTTAAGGAGGTCTTGAACTTTCTGTACTCAGATGTAAGTTGGAGTGGTTCTGCAGATTGCACCATGCTGAGTCTTCAGCATTTGAGCAGAGTCTCCACCGTCATGTCCATTAACCAAACAACAACGCAAGCAGAAGAGGAGAGGACCTGAAAAGGCAAAAGCAAAATGAAGAATGGAGCAGAAGGCTGAGTATTTAATAAGGAGAGGCAGTAGGAACTCAGAATTTGAGGACTGGTTATATAGCACGTAAATCCCTGGGAAAGGCATCCTGTTTTGTGGTTCGTGCATGTTCTGAGTATGTTTCTGGGCTTTTAGAACACAATGCACCTCGCTCACCATTTAAGTGCCTTGTGTCACTGTGAACGCAATCGTTTGCACATGCTAAAACTGTTTTGTTTGACCCAAATGGCATGTGTAGTATAGTTAATGAGGAGATTCACGTTTGCGAGCCGGTCTGCTAATGAAGATGTGCCCACCTCTTATTTTCCTCAGTGCTAGGACCTGACTTGAGTATTGTACTCTGCTTTGCAGCAGCACACAGTGCTCAGAGCTGCAACCAAGATCAATTGCAGCCACTTGAATAAGCATACAAAGTAATAAGTAATGCCACATTTTCTGAAAAAGCCACTCATGAGTGTCTCAGGGCACCTAAGAATAGTAGATTCTTCTGAACTTAATCTTTGTTCCTCAAAAATAACTCTTTTCCTCTTTATATCGCAGAGATTTTTGAAAATATGCTAGTGTTTTGTGCTTGAGAATTGACAGCAATTTCTGAAACTTTAGTAATTCTGTTCCTTAGTAGATCTCTAGCTGGTGTTCACAAAGTCAAGTATTGGGATCTTACTGAATGTCAAGGATAAAGGACAATATTGAATAATGGCTTCTTAGTGAAGAAATTAGTAATTACTATCATGTGCTTGCATCACGTGAAGCTGGAGTTTTGTGTTAAAATAGATTTAGATTTAGAGTGCTGATGTACTCTAAGATTGCCATAGTGCATATACATAATAGAGAAAAGTTTTTTACAGGAAATCTTCATTTTAGCAATTCTTAATCTTCTAATACTTTTCTTTTGCACCTTATTAATAGTATTGTGAAGAAGAATATAGCTGAACCTAGACTTGTCTTTAAGAATCATTCTCTTAGCTGGAAGCTGAATGTGAAAAGCAGTACCAAATGTTTTATAAACAAGGTGAAAAGGACTTAAATTACATTTTCTGATTCTCTTTTGTCAGCTGTGATTTTTTTTTTTTTTGGTAGCTGAGAGTGGTTGAAAATACTCATACGCCTATATGTGAATTTACAGAAAAGCTTCAGAACTTATGAAATATGTAACATCATACAGAGTGTAGGTCCAGAAGAAAACCTTTGATGTTACTCAGTCCCACTGCTACCGTCTCTCTTCTTTTTGTATGATTACCGACCCCTCACGCACGAGCTATATTTCTGGGGATGCCACAGTCCCCCACCCCCATTCTCTGGGGTTGCAGAAAGAAAGAAGGTAGCAACTTTAGTGGGATTCAGGTGTATGAGGGACAGGGTTGGAAATTATTTCAAATATTTATCCCTGCCAAAAAAGTTAAGTTTTGTAACTCTTGTTCTGTTCTTCTGCCAATGAGACTGTTCTCCTAGGCCCTCACGTTTCTGCCTCTTAGACTTGTTCCATAAGCACTTCACTCCCCGGTGCTCCTCAGCAGGACTTACTAGTTTAGGCTTGACTTCTTGAACTCCTTGGTTTAGAGTGAGTGTACATGACTGACAGGGAACTAATGGTTTAACCTGACCACCTGGTTTATTGCAGACCCTGCAGTTTCACTCCCAGGCCCAGTGACTTTGGTGTAGGTTGTAAATTTTCTAGTCCAGCAACAGGGCTACAGAAGATGGATATGGATTTCTGCCTTACTGCAAATGCAGAGTGGAAATAACGTTTTACAGTTCCATCCACCAGTAACAGAGCAGTGCCTGACATGGAGCTTTCCTGATAAATTTTCTTTTCTTTGTTTTTCTTTCTTTTTTTTTATTTTATCTTTTGTCTTTACTACTGTTATCTGGTTTTGTTTCATTAAGTCTTTTAATTTCTCTTTTCCCCATATGCATACGCATATAGAGAATTTGTATTGTTTTTATAGATTGCAGCTTTTTATGCGCTGTTAGAATGTCCTTAATTCCCAGCTTCAGTGAACACTTTTCACATTGCATTTCTGATCATGTTCAGTTCCACTGACTGGTGCTTTTAAGCGTTGGCAAATCAACCACAGCAAAGCTTCAGCTCTTCATAATATTCTTTAGTCACATACTCTCTTTACACAAAGTAAAACAACCAGAACAACCTACGTAGTCACTGATTTTTAGCTTGGTACATAATACTCCTTCATTGTGTTATAGTTACTGTGTCAACAGTTGTCATCTCTTATTTTAGAAGTCTTGTGGAAGGTTTACATGAGTTGACCAACAAACACTGCCCTGGGGGAGTAACTTGGGATAACAATTTTTCATCCAGTCAAAGACTTAAAGAACATTTCACCCCATTCTCTGTTGACACTTCTTGATATATAATGATTTCCACTAATACTATGGATTTAATTTACTCATCAAAGTCCTGTGAGTTATCTGTTACTCTATAGTCTGTAATGTTGTCTTTGCTCTCCCTCCCACTCTTCCTCCTCTCTCTGTTCTGAACAGTTGAAACCTCTAATCTTTTAATGTTCCAGTAAGATATAATGCCGCCTTCCACTCATGCCAATCACATTACTTCTCTGGTGTACAAGAAAATAGACAGACTAAGATGTATGAAGAGAAATGTGATCTGTAAAGCACATAAAGCAGTTTGGCATTAGTAAAGCATTAGATGGGATGTTATGTGCAGTTCTGGGTGAAGCACTAAATGAAGTAGGAGATAAAGAGGACAGTGAGAATGATCAGAGATGTAGGTAAGTGAGAGGAGACACAAATTTTAACAGTCTTCAAATACATAAGAAACAACTGCAGAAAGGAAGGAAAGATCTAATGTTCAACTCCATGGTGGTTAGTCCAAGTAGCCTTAGCTGGTAATAAGAGAAATACTATGTGGACATTAGAAAAAAAAAAAAAAATTAACTGTTAAGGTAGCTGAACATAGGAATAGATCATCTTACAGTGGACCTACTAGTCCTGGAGCATAGGAGGTCCTCCAGGAACCTACACTTCTTTCCTTCAGTAACCCCTGCCACCTTCTGCAACCTGGGAGGGATTCACATTGTCTGAGAGGGAGCTTTAACCACCCCAGATGTTTCCCACAACTCCAAAGACTTCCAGAATCACTAAAATTGTACTGAGGTAGTTGTAGTTAGTGTAGTTTGTGACCGCATCAAGATTATAGTGGAATTTCTCTTACCAAACTTTGAATTGTATTTCCAGGAACTACAGTGGGTAATCTTACTAGTATTAGATCCCTTTCGGGACGTGATGTACAGTCCCATTAGCATATAAGGGCTTAGTGACATTATTTCCAAGATACTGACATTCATCTTGTTTAATTTTCCTACTTTCTGTTTGTCTGTTATCAGTAAGTTGTTTCCTCCGCTTCATTCTTGAAGTTGATCCATTCAGGTTTTTGGTTCAGTAGATTATAGCAGTTCAGGAGCACCATTTGTGAAGATTGCATTTTGATTCAGATACTCTGGTAATAGATTTCCAAAAGCAATTATTCCCAAAATAGATACATATTATAGTCATATTCTAAAACTAGTCATTACATATAATGTGTTTTCTATTCTCTTATGAAATTATTGGAAATAGTGGGCAGATGCAACATATAAACCACAATAGCAGATGTGCACCATTAATAAACACCCACAAATTTCTAGACTTCCTTCTATAATGGATCCTAAAAATTTGTAATTGCATGCACGCACCCAAGCACTCACCGACAGAAATACGCACATCCCCAGCCTCGTGCAGTACATTTGGGTTTCAGGCAGCACCTACTCTTCTGGGAGTGTGGGTACCCCTAACTGCATGTCTCCTTTGGGGGAAATGGATGCTTTAGCTTTGCATGTAACTCTGTTCCCTACTGTCTGCTAATCCACAGGCCATTGAGAAAGCTCTCCACGAGGACACATGTGCCCACCTGAGCTGTGGGTCCCTGCCTGCTGCACCCCAAACTGCTGTCACACCAGCTGGGGTGCAGCTACGCACTGCTGCCGTCGGGCCTGGAGGGAGGCGGTAATGGGGGTAGGGCAGCTTTCACACTGCCAGGCCAGGTTTTGATCACTGCTCTGTTCCGCTCCAGCATCTTTTATCCCTGGTAAAAATTTTTGTAGAATCACAGAAGGGCAGGGGCTAGCAGGGACCTCCGGAGACCATCTAGTCCAGCCCCCTGCTAGAGCAGGGTCACCCAGAGCAGGTGGCACAGGAACGCGTCCAGGCGGGTTTGAACATCTCCAGAGCAGGAGACCCCACAGCCTCTCTGGGCAGCCTGTGCCACAGCTCTGTCACCTGCACAGGAAAGATGTTTTTCCTCATGTTCAGACAGAACTTCGTGCTGCTTTTATACTTCTGAAGCTGATTCCTTCTTCATTTCAGAACTCTCTTTGTGATTCCCCAGTTACCCTGTAATCCCCCCGAGGGTCGTCGCCATTAGCACAATGAGTCTGTTGGAGCAAACGCTTCTCAGACAGTTGGTGTTGCATTCATACACATTGTTTATACTCATATTTCTGCCACACCAACTGTTGTTATCCAGGCTTTTCTGCAAAGAGTGAGCTGTGCAGGCAAGCACCGCCACAGGAATTCTTTAGGATGTTGCCCAGATAGATATATATGTGTGTGTGTGTGTAAGTAAATGTACATGGGGACCTTATGAGCATGCCTTCATTGCAAGCATGTGAGCTCAAAGTACATTCCATGTTGTAATATTCTGTTCACTAACAGAGTACTAGATCGGAGCCTCAGGTAGCTGTATCCCTATTAATAGCCTGATCAAAACCAATTTGCTGGGATAGTTAACAAAATAAATTCTAATCTAATGGGAGCGTCTACTTGTCACAGTCATAATTAAATGCCCAAAGCAGAGTTTCTTTATGTACCTGCTACAGTAATGCAAGTCATTTTTGAGAAATTATTGAGCTTCTGTGTATTTCTTATGAAAACCAAGTCAGCAAGAAGGTATTAAAAAAAAACCGTAGTACCAGTCACACAAAAAAAAAGGAGGTTGAAACATTGTCATCTAATAAAACGACTGATTGACAATATATGCTTGCCATCTCTTGTGCTTTGTCAATGATACAGTCATTTTTATGTAGCCCACTAGGTGGCATTTGTTACTTAGAAGTTTGCACTCAGCCCTGGGCCCTGGGATTGCAGTTTTCTCCTGACATTCCTTAGATTTCCAGCTTGAGTTCATCTGTAAAAACTAATTAGTAGCTATTAGATCAGTGTAAGCACTCTGATACGATAATGCTATATGATTTTCTTCTCTTTTATTTGGTTCTGCGTGGCAAAGCAGCATTTATATACAGTAGCATTTAAATGGCAGAGGTCTCAAAGTTGTGTTTCTGCAGGTATCAGACATTCAGGCAAGAACAGCACTGCTTATGTGGTCCCCTCCATCCAGTGATATCAGAGAAGAGGCTGACAAGAATGACATACCAGATGTTTATACTTATGAAGTAATGATCTCAAATACCGGAAAAGATGGAAAGTACAAAACTGTATACATGTAGGTGTTCATTATTTTTATTAAATTGCTGTTGCATTGACTTATGTGGCTTAAAACCTCATTACAATTCTGCCTGTTGTCCAGAGATTTAAGTAATTAGCAGTTTTGTGCAACTTCCCTTTTGAAACAAACTGCTTTTTTCAGTAGAATTGGTTCTGTTTTATTACTGAAGTCTCTACTATCAATTACAATTTGAAGACTTTGTTCTTAGATGTTGGAAGCATGTTTTAATATTAGCTGTATCAGCTGTTTAATATTAGCTGTATTTCAAACAGCTGCACTAGAAACTATGGGTTCTCAAGTAGTGAGAAATACAAGTAGTGAGAAGTACAAATTGTATTTGTAGTTATTTACTTCAGCTTTTACTCCCAGTAAGGTTGTCCCTCCCTTCCCTGAAAATGCTCTTGGTAAGAGACAGTCTTAAGATATGTAATAAAGTAGATTTGACACAGAACACAACTCTAGCAGTAGCAAAACAAAGCTTTTCAATTGTTTCATTCCTAATACGATGGTTTTCAATAATTTTTTTGCAACTTGGAGAAATATGTAACAGAAAATTTATCTTTAAGGGTATAGAGCTCTCTAATAATTAAAAATCGATGTATTTAGCTAGTTTATCTTAGTCACCTTCCATGGATTTCTTAGAAGCAGTTATGTGAATTGCAAGTTGGATACCCCTGTCCTAGAAGTTTAGAGGAAAAGAAATGAGCTTTGGTAACATACACTGGTATCAGTAAAAGCAGACTAATAGATGTCACTGAGGTGCCTTTTCTGTTTACTGAGCTCTAACAAGTAGGTATGTGCAGTCATATTCAGTTTTAGATAATTGTTTCTGCAAGGTGAACTGAGCTTCTAAAGGCCCCAGTACTTCAGTGTTTTTATGTAATAAAATATATGCATACACATGCAGCTGATCTTCCTGAGTAGAGGAAAATAATTATTCTTTAAAAAAAACCCAAAAAACAAACAAGCAAACAGAACAACAACAACAACAAAAAAGAAACCAAACCACTAGGGCAAAACAACAGGAATCAAATGTGAGAAGCCTCTAAAATTCAAAGATAAATGCATTTTCATTTTACTATATTTAGCAACAGAAACAAACTGTTCGCAAATGTATTTCTTGGAAGGAATGTTAGGTGGATGGGTTAGATGATGTGTGTCTTTCTATAAATGTATGGGATTTTGAAACAGTGTCTTAAACCAAATCATATCTCTTTCCAGTGGAGAAGAAAATAAAGTTACTGTAAATGATCTCAGGCCAGCAACTGATTACCATGCAAAGTGAGTATCTCCTTCTCTATTCATTAAATTCAATGGAAATGTTTTTAAAATTTCATTGGATCTGTGTATTTGCATAAGTCTTCAGAGATTCTTTACCACAACTCATCCTCCTTTGAGTCACAAATCAACATTTTGGGCTTAGCGGACCACTTAGTCCATTTTGGAAAACAGAAAGTTGTTGTGCCCTCATCCACCATCCATGCTCTTCTCATGTCTTGCCGGAACAGTCACATTTTTCTGTCCTTCAAGCCAGGCACAGATGCTGCTTGCTGTCTCTCTCCCAGAGGCAGCAGAGGGAGGTACCTTGCACAGGAACATGCTTACTGCTGGCCACCTGAAGACCAGGTTATGCTGCGTTCGCTTTGCTCCAGCAGACCAGTGAATCTGACCCTGTATGCATTACTAAATGCATACATTTAGGCGGCAGCCTGGGTTGCAGTGACCACGCGCTGGTGGAGCTCACGCTCCTGAGGGAAATGGGTATAACAAAGAGTGTAGTCAGGACCCTGAATTTTAGGAAAGCAAAATTCCAGCTCTTCAAGGAGGTAGTCAGTAGGACTCCCTGGGAAACGGTCGTCAGGGACAGGGGAACAGAACAGAGCTGGCAGATCTTTAAGGAGCTGATCAGCAGAGCACAAGAGCTCTCGATCCCTAGGAGTAAGAAATTGGGCAAAGAAGGGAAGAGACCAGTGTGGCTGAGAAGAGAGATGCTGGGCAAATTAAGGAGGAAGAGGGAGCTGCACAGGCAGTGAAAGCAGGGACAGTCATCCTGGGAAGAGTATAGGGACGCTGCCCGGTTGTGTAGGGATGGGGTCAGGAAGGTCAAGGCTCAGCTGGAGCTAAATTTGGCAAGGGATGCCAAGAATAATAAGAAGGGTTTCTACAGGTATATCAGATGAAAAAGGGTGGTTAAGGAAAGAGTACCCCTGCTGATGAGTGAGACCAGCAAGC
>JMFS01132745.1:0-27869 GCA_000699545.1 Podiceps cristatus | reverse complement strand
ATTAGAATAAAGAAATAATTAGATGTTCTTATTTAGTAATTTTCTGCACATGTGTAATATAAGCAAGAAAGATGTTAACAATAAGTAAAAATAAATATAAGGAATAGTATTTGAATGGAAAAATTATCCTAGTATTTCAAGTAAAATATTTAATCTCTCTTTAGTATCACTATCCTAATTCTATGAAGACACACATTCCATTTTATTCACTAGGTGAGAAGTCAGCAGGTTAAATACATGCTTATAGAGGCAGAATCAAAATTTTTTTCCTGGAGTATCAGTGTTGTGTGCATTTAAGGTGTTTTAGCAAGTAGGTGGTAGCTCAGGCTGTTAGATTGGCACGGCATTGAAAGATTTTATAAAATAACTTCTTAATTTATTTTCTGTTTTCTCATTAGGACTGGATATCTCTTTGGTCTTTGCCTTATGATAACAGTGAAGAACAAGTTCTTTCTCAGCTAGGTCTGGCGTGGCTCGTTCCTTTATGGGTAGATAGAGATCCTGAGGTTAGTTAATGCCATGTTAAGTTGATACCTTATTCTGACCCTTAAGTATTTGCAATTTTTTTGTTTCATTAATTTATTTAATGTTGAAAATACCATTTTGCATTATTTAAAATGTTACTGACTATATCCTAAATAATAATAATTTTGCCCTGTTTTCCCACGTGCCTGGTGACAGGACGAGGGGGAATGGGCTTAAGTTGCGCCAGGGGAGTTTTAGGTTAGATGTTAGGAAGAACTTCTTTACTGAAAGGGTTGTTAGACATTGGAACAGGCTGCCCAGGGAGGTGGTGGAGTCACCATCCCTGGAGGTCTTTAAAAGACGTTTAGATGTAGAGCTTAGGGATATGGTTTAGTGGGGACTGTTAGTGTTAGGTTAGAGGTTGGACTCGATGATCTTGAGGTCTCTTCCAACCTAGAAATCCTGTGATCCTGTGAACAGTAACAATAAAGTAGGGAGAATGTTTCCATATAAACATCTTCTGACAAATCCTTCCCTACATCTTCTGTCTTCTGTGCTTTCATTAGTCATTCATGATCATGTTTCATAGGCAGTTTTCATTGACATTGCTGTTATGTAGCTGCAAAGCAGAAACATTTACATGAACTACAGATTTAGAGCAAATGTATTTGATGCAAATCTGTTAAATTATATGAGTTTGCTAAATGGAACTATTTTTAAGTGGTAAAATGTGAAGAATATTGAAGACAATCTTAGTATTTTTAAGAATTCAAACATCTATTAATTCTGTTATTTTTACATACACATAGTTGTGATTATAAGTATAGAGCCAGAGAAATATAGGAAAAGAGGTTGTTACTTTTTAAATGATTCCCTTTAAGCTTCAGATTAAGTTGATACAATTTAATAGTTTTTCAAAAGAAAGTGTTGTTAATTCCTGTAAGAAACATCACTTTGTGTTGTGCTTCTATGTACTAGGTCAGATATACAGCACTTGGAATAGGATCAGCTCTTACATCTCTTGAAGTAGGATGTATTGCTTTAGCAGAAAGTTGCCAAAACATTTCAGGAGGACTGTGGGGAACGGTGCTAAACATCCTTCTGGACCAATCTGAATGTAGCATGGTACGCAGGGAGGTATGTTTTGTGTGTCCTTCTGCTGCCTTGACTGTCAGACTTTTTTTTTTTTTTTTTTTTTTTTTTTTTCAGTAAGGAGAGAAGATTTCTTTATATTTTTATTCTCTATATCTATTTTCTGATGCTGCATAACACTAACTGCTTTGTAAGTTAAATACAACCTAATTAAAATTAATGTTTAGCCTCTTATTCAGAATTACTTAAGAAGCAACAAATATAGATGACTAGCGTAAAAGCAGAAATGACTTTTTTTTTTTTTTTTTTTTTTTCAGTAAGGAGAGAAGATTTCTTTATATTTTTATTCTCTATATCTATTTTCTGATGCTGCATAACACTAACTGCTTTGTAAGTTAAATACAACCTAATTAAAATTAATGTTTAGCCTCTTATTCAGAATTACTTAAGAAGCAACAAATATAGATGACTAGCGTAAAAGCAGAAATGACCTAAACGATGCAAATGAATGCATAAAAATTCCTAAGGCTTACTCAGGCAGACAAATAGGTTGCTAAAGCATAATAAATTAGCCCAGATTTTAATGGCTGTTTTGTTCCATTTATGAACACTTTGGTACAAACTTATCACATGAAGTAATATAATTTGCCTGGGCGCTAAGGTTTATTTGTGAGACCTGAAGGTTTGTACTCTGGTAGAGCAGCACGTGGAACTATATAATACTATATTGAAACTGTGTACACATTTCTTGCAACTTTCTATCAACTCTAGTTTTAACATTTTTGTTGTTTGCCAATGGTTAAGAAAGAACAACTGTGACAAAGAATGGGTTAGTTTCTTCCCAGGTCTGTTGCTCCACTGGTTACATATTCCAAAGTAATATTTTTCAATTTATTTGTGCAAAATGCTTTTGAGGATGTCTTCATTGTTTTATTTATCATCCAAGCCATTTTAGTAGTCCTTTAAGAGACAAAAGATTGACAAAAGATTGACAAAAGATTGACAAAAGATAAAAAAAGCAGTTTCAATCCAACCATGTGTGAAATGAGTGTAGTATAAATTAGAAAAACACATGTGCCATGTATTTAGAAAGGAAAATATTTGGAACGTACATGTCTGTATGTCGCAATGTGTCCCCCACATTGGTCTAGTTATTTTATAATAATTAAAAAAAAATAATACATAACGATAATAGAGTTGAAGGGTCATAAACGGTTATCTAGGTTTTCCTGCTCAGGGATTTTTTTTTTCCAGTACTCCTTGTTATGCAGTGCTCATTCAACAGGATTGACTCTACTGATACAGTGATGAAAGTATTCTATAAAAAAAAGTAAATTCATTTCCCAGTGATTTCTGTTCCATCTCTTCCTTCTCTTTTTTACTTACCAGCCTTCTCTTGTGCCATGCCCTAATGACATCTGTCATAGGTGAAGTTTGACGGGTTTTAGATTATATCCTAACGATTTTTTTTTTCCAGCATGAACATGAAAATTCTTTGTGTTTCAACATACGTCTAAAGCAATGGAATAATATGTAGACTGTGGTGTTCAATCTGATGTGGGTTTTGGGTTGTTTTTTTTTTGAACTGTGATGGCTAGCTGGAAATATTGATGTTTTCATTTCTTTCAGGCTGCTTTTATTCTACAAAATCTCCTTGTGATACCAATTCCTACAGAAGATGTTAAAGATTGTATTTGGCAAGTGAGTGACTATTACACTTCATCAGAAAGTTCATAGTGTCACAGAGAGACATTATTTGATATAAAAACTTATGTTAGTATACTTATAAAATATAAACTTAAATTACACGTCTAAGGTGACATTTTGGAAAAAGAAATATATGAATACACAAGCATCTTTCAAAATTCTGGCAAGTTCAAGAAAAGAACCAAAGTTAGTTTTTATATATGTTGCATTTCATGAATATAGTATCTTTGGGCTACTAGGAAACTTGCTTACTTTACATGGTATTATTAATATTTTAGGATGGAAACTGGTCATTTATGTTACCCACACTTGGAATGCAACACAATTTGAGGGGTATGAGGAAGAAGAGATTCTGAGAAAGTGATGTTTATAAAAGGTTTGGAAAGAACATGCCCCATCCCTGGAAGTGTTCAAGGCCAGGTTGGATGGGGCTCTGAGCAACCTGGTCTAGTGGAAAGGTGTCCCTGCCCATCCATGGCAGGGGGTTGGCACTAGGTGATCTTCAAGGTCCCTTCCAACCCTAACTGTTCTATGATTCTATGAAGTGTGTAAGTGGTGAGAAATAACTTTTTCCAAAGAAAGATGAAACAGCTTGTTGCTTAAATAAACATAAATGCTTCTCAAAAACCCCTTGCTCAAAACAAGGTGAACTAGAGCAGGTTGCTTGGGGCTGTGTCCTGTTGGATTATGAGTATCTCCAAGGATGGAGACTCCACAACCTCTCTGGGCAACTTATTCTAGTATTTGACTGTCCTCACAGAGAAAAAGCTTTTTTCTTAAGTAGAGTTTCCTGTATTTCAGTTTTTCTAATTGCCTTTTGTCCTGTCACTGGATACCAATGAGAAGAATCTGTCTCCCTTTACTTTCTCTCATCAGATATGTACAGAAACTGGTAAGACTTCCTGGACTTCTCAAGTTCTGATCTTGAGTCAGTCATCTCATGTTATTTTAAGCAATTCTGGTTCATTGTACATAAAGATCTTTGGATCTTAGTTCTCAGTTTTTCAAATTTTTGTGGCCTTGATGCCCATTCTTTCTGTCCATCTGGCTCCTTCCAGTATGTGAGATTGTACCTATGTGAGAACAGTGTATGTTCTTTTTTGAAGAAATTTGCAGATGCATCCATATCCTGTTTTAACTGTTCCTTTCTGCAAAAGATCAAGTTAGTGCTGAGAGACATTCCTCTTATTTTACTAGGATAAGTTTTCTGTGATTCAGCTGCACACAAAATCTATAATGCTATTTCTTGCACAGCTGCATTTTACAATGTGTCTTTCGTTTACATCTGGTCATAACGGAAGATGTTCAAGTAATGTTGCAAATCTGGCCCTTGTTTCAGTGTTATTGCTTATTACCTATATTTTATCAATATAAGTAGTAATTCTTTAAATTCAAAATAGCAGGGGATTTACAAAAGACAGCTATTGTAACTTGTTGATACAAACTCTCTTAAATGTTGTTTTTTTAGTCTTTTTCAAGTCATTTCAATGACTGTGGTGAGGTGACAAAAATTGAATCCAGTTGCAGAATTCTGGATAAACTCCAGCGCAATTATTAGAAACATGAGTCAATGTGATTCTTATTAAGAAATGCTATTTAATGGAAATTTCTTGTCACTTATTAAGTGTTCATGCTGAAAGATACTATCAAACAACACTTTATGATAACTGGTAAATTAAAACTGTTGAAAATGCAAACAACAACTAAAATTGTAAGATACCACCAGGATCAAATTCTTTGTTTCAGAGTTACTTTTTTTCCCTTTTCACTGAATAAGATAGTTTGTCTGTTGACTTTAATGAAAGCAAGTTCAAAGGAGAGCTATTAAGTGGATCTGGGTGAATAGTAAGAATAATGTGCCAGAGCTCAAGTAGAACATTATCATTTTATCCCTTAGCCAAATAGGGCAGGAAAAGGAAAGGCTGTAATAGAGTTTGTAGGCCAGTATTTCACGAGAATGTCTAGAGTGTTGCTGTTATGTAGTTGATCTGCTTAACAATAATTCATTTTGCTATGTTATTTTAGAGAGTGGCATAGGGAATTTTTTTTGTCATGAGTAAAGTAAACTTGTGTAAAGTATTCTAAGACTGCAACATACTGTGTTGTATGAAGATTGCTGAAGTCTGAGCACTTAAGAAAGGAATAGATGAGTAACTTTTTCAGGGCCCTCACTGTACAATAAAGTGTCTGGTATAGCTTTTTAAACTGGCAAAGACAGTTCTGGATGGTAATTTGACTAAATTTAACAAAATTTCCAAAGTATGCATTTATCATAGTTGATACAGTCTATACAGTCTACAGTTTTATAATTAATTGTAAACAGTTTACATGAAATACTACATTCTTCTTCAGACTGTCATCTCTGATTCTCCATTATTTGGCATAAAAGGCAAATATATAGTTTATATATAAAAGATACTAAAAAGAATGAGCATTAGCCATCTGAAACTTTGGTTATAACTTATCCTGTAACACAATAGTTTTACTGGTTCTACTTGATCTGTTTTTTGTTTTGTTTTCTTGGAAAGTAAGCTTGTATTCCATGTAAATGGAGGGGTTGGGGAGATCTAGAACCATTTGGGTCAAAGAGTGTTTTTCAGATCACTTATTTGCAGTTGATCTACCTCTGCTCTCTCCTGACTGACAAAGAAAGTTTCTAGTTAGTATTGACAAATTTTCTCTCCATAGTTTTAACTAGTTTCTTTTTGAAGTATAGCAGGATGCCTCCTCAAACAGCCTTGTAGAATGTAATTGGTTTGAATTTTTCTCTGTCTGGGTTCTTTCCCCAAATTTTTTTTCTCTAAGCCAGGTTATGTTGTAGCTTAATAAAAGTTGTTTTCTCTGTTACAGTATTTCTCCAGTGTTTTCTATAGTAACAACGGCAGTTAAATCAAACTGTTTATTTGAAATAAGACTGTGAAATCTTTCTTTTCAGGTGTAAATCCACTGCTTTAGAAAGTTTTCCCTGAAGTCAGTATTTAAAAACAAATGGCTGAAAACCATTCTTCAAAGAGAATTTCTTTCTTTTTATGTCTTGTTTTCTGAATAAATCTTTTATCATAGTAGATAGACATGGCTAGATGTAGTATAATGGCAGTATGCTTTAGAACAGGGTGACCTGTTAAGGACATTTTCTCTTATCTGAGTGTGCCCTTTTTCTAAAGAGCGATTTTACATTGGTTGATATTTGTAAGAATTAAATGAGAAATTAAAATTGTAAAGTCTCCTGATATATATACTGTCTTAAAACCACACATTTACGGCTTTCCATGGGTTTCTACTTAGCTGTTAACAAATTTCTCAGGAGCTAAATAGCTACTTCCATTTTGCTAAATCATTACAGTTTTTGTAAAATATTATGATTTAGCTCAGTCTTAATAAAATCTACATTTGATTTTTGGAACCAGCTATGTATACAAACACACAAAGCATTAGGCTTAATTTGGCAGGTTTAGACAGTTTATTTTATGCAAAACATTTTTTTAAAGAAATTATGTTTATGAATTTCATGTCTTCAGGGTCCCTGTGTACATGATGAAGAATCTGGCCTCTCTCAGACAGGAAAACCTGCACTTAAGACTCTTTTGTATCACTGCCGATTCTATGAACATGTGAATCAGATGGTGAAACACTGTTACCTAGGGTGTTATATGTTTGATTTGAATTCTTCCAAGGAGGACAACCTCATCATACAAAAAGGTGGTATAACTGGTAAGTGATGTTAATGTAATCTTGTAGTATTTTAAACCTACTTAAATAACTTCTGTTTTTGAGTAACTTACCTCAAATAATTCTTACTAAAAATGGAACCGAAAATGAGTATGTAAACCATGAATGTAAATATGTGAAGTCAAAATATGGCTTTCAGGATCTGAGAAGTAGGTAAAACAGTAGTTTAACACATCTCAGAGAAAGCTCTGAGCTGTTGTTTACATCTTCAGAATGTTACAAATAGAAAAGATGTAATTGGTTCTGCAGTACATTTTCTTGCAAGATATAGGGAATAAAATACTTTTTACAGTTGTGACTTTATGACAGACCAGTACAATGAAAGTTTCGGAAAAAGAAATACACGGACTGTTTCTAAGGCTCCTATTTCCATTTCTTGATGTGTTCAACTTCAAAGATACATGAGTAAGAGTGGACTCTAATATCCTGAAGTTATCTGCATTCTGAGACATTGAGATATAATTTAATTCATACACTGATCAAATTTAATACTCAGATTGGATTTTTTGCCTTTTTTTTTTTTTTTTTTTTTAACCTATATACCCTTGGAGTATCTCAGATCTAACTTCTATATTGACTAATCATTTTCTGAACAGTATTCTAAGTCTTACTATGATGCATTCTTATCCAAATACATATTATGATCTTATATTTAGAAAGCTAGGAAATTCTTCAGAGATCTCAATAATTAAAAGCTGTTCAAGGGAAGAAAAATAAATAAGTTCCTTCTTTTAGTTTTTTTGGGTTTTGTGTGCCTGTGTTTCTGTATTTCCATATGCTGAGGCTACAGATTTAAACATTTCTTGCAGGTCTGCTTCTGTTAAACTTACATTACAGAGGCATGAATAGAAGAGGAATGCTATTTTGCCTACCAAGTTATGGCTTTATGACAGACCCAAGGAAAGGAAATACTTTTGATTAACTCTCAGAGTTATCAGAGAAGTACCTCAGCAGCATACAAAATTCCAGCCATAAGAATTCTCATTTTGTTCTGTGGCTGCTTTATTTATATATAAGTGTAATTTTTTTTCAATCCAACACATTTCACTTCTCCCATGGTCCTCTTATTTGTGCCTCTTGGTAGTTCTGTTAACTGATGCAATGCATATCTAAGAGCAACTCAGACTTAAGATTGTAGAACTTTTCAGTGAGTAGTTATGTTTTATCAGGTCATTGAAAATCAAAGGCAAAAAAAGTTTTTCCAGGATCTTTGAAATAAGAGGGAAGAGTCATCTATGATCTTTCAGGAACAACAAACAAATTTTTTGTTTATTTAAAAAAGGGAGGACAGGACTGTGTTTGCTCCATCTCTAAAACTATAGTGCTTGAAAGGCTTAAAAGTCCTTCATTAATATGTTCAGAATTGTGTTATTTATCTATAATGACCTGTTTCTACTTTTCAGCAGGTCCCTTGTCATGTCTTAATAGAAGTTCTTGCTTTGATTTATCTTTCTGAAACTATTTTTGTCCTTTTTTTCCCCCAATGTATTTTCCTTTCACACTTTTCGGGAATATAAAAAACTTGTCTGTAAAGTTATATTAAAAATAAATTTAGTTAGCTCATTTTAATAATTAGCTAAGATATGTATAGGACTTCTACTTTTGTGGGTTTTACACTCAGAATCTGTGTAATATAGTGCTTTATTCTTTGTTGTTTTCTAAATATATGACAGTGTCAAAACCTGTTATTGACAGGTTTGTCCTCTAAAATTTTTGGCACTTTTTATTCTGAAACAGATTTACAAAGTGATTCTACCTTCATTATATTTATGAATATGATTCTTTTGAAACTGCTTGTCTTCAAAAAAATTCAAATTTGTATTTTAAGAGAAGGAAATCTGTTCATTATGTTTATACTCTGAGACCCCAGAACCTTAAATACTTTTGTACTATCACATTTTAAATAAAACTAAGCCTGAAGTATTTCAAATAACTAAAGGTTATGCAACTGCAGTTTGAGCTATGTATAGCTTCTTCCAGTCAATTTTATGTTGCAGCTGAAAATTGTGCTTAATTTCTGTGTATTCAAAGAATTTTCTGGGTAAGAATTCATAGGTAAGATGTATGAAAACTTGTATTCTGGGATCTTCAGAAGGATAATTGTGATTGGCTGCTTTTCTTTTTCACTGAAACAAATACTTGAAAACCTTGTTATGCTCTCTGCTGGTCTTGGAGTAATGAAAAAGAAAAGTCTTTGTTGTGATTTGATTTTTCTTCTTTTTTTTTTTTTTTTTCCTACAGATTTTGATGATTCTCTTAGTCTTTGGAAGGCTCCATCCAGTCAAAGTCAATCTTCACATTCTCAGTCAACATCTGAAACTATGGTAACTTGCACAGTAATTATTTATTTTAAATATAAAGTTGTTCACGAAAAGCTTTGATGAAAATTAACGCTCTTACAAATGCTAAAAAAACCCTCAACCAAACAAAACACAAAACAAAACTGTAGCTTTAATATGCTAAAGAAAATTTTTATGGTTATTTACCCAAGTAAAAATAAATAGCTTACCTTGATCAGTTAAATGCATAAGGCAGTGTTGAGTTATGTAGCTTCCCACAGCAAGACCTATTCTCAAGAGAATACTTTGTAATTGGCTGTATTGACAAAAGAGTGATTTTCATCTATAGCTGTCACTTCTGCTGCTTTTATCCAAACTGCCCTTTCAGAGTGAACCTATATTTGCACTACACAGCTACAGAAATGGATCAATCAAAACCACAGAAGTACATTGGGTTAAAATTATATTCTGTGTCATAAAAATACCTCTGGGTTCTGAAAATTCTTTTATTTAATAAGAAAGTGGCATAAATGTTTGCAAGACCCAAAATAGACATGAAAAATATAAGAAAGCAGGTGGCTGCATGAAAAATTTGTTTCTGGCTAGGATGATTACTGCAATGAGAGACTGTAAACATATGCTGTCTTTCAAAATGGCAAATGAAAAGGAAGAGAAATTGAAATACATTCTTCCAGTTCCAGAGTAGATTTGCAATATCAGATCAGGCTGTGGAGGAAGCTTTTATAACATTCATAGCTACCTGGTAAAAATAATGTAGTTTCAAAGATTGCAGCATAACTCCAAGAAAACTCTGACATGTGGCACTGAAATCCATTTTTGTAATTTTATATTTTCTTCATTATTTTTGATTTATGAATAACCACCTAATGTAATATGGAAGCCATATCATAGCTCAAAAGTTTCTTTTCTCGTAAACAGGTATGTTGCTATGACAAAGACTGATAAAGCACAAGACACTATCTTATTTTATTGACTAAAGTTGTTACGTCCAGTTTTGTTGTTGCCTGTGATAAAAATAAAAAAGGCATTATTGAAGTTTTGTCTCACAATATTTCACAATTATATTTTTTCTTTACTGTTTTGACTTTTATTATAAATGTTTTGCTGTCTAATACTGTTATCTGGCAAGTTTTTAATAATCCAGGAAAAAGTTTACTCTAGTTTTAAGCTAAAATTTATCTTTTTCAGAAATTATATTAATGAATTTGATTTTAATTTATCTAAAACAAAACACCACCACTACCCCCTCAACCCCTTTAGGGTTATTTTAAACACAAATAATCAAATTTGATTTTTTGAAACTAAAGTAAATGACAGTGCATGGAAATCAGGTAGTAGATGCTAATGTGAATACAGCTTTAAAAAACACATAAGGATCTTGGGTTGTTTAAAAGTGATTCTTTCTAAATTTCTTTTTATTGAATAAATTGTGTACCACTTATAGGAATAAAAGTTGAACAAATTTCATATTGTTTTGTTCATGTTACATGAGGGAAAAGTTAAATTTCAGCAATTGTTATCAGTCGAGTGTCTAAACTACTTAGTTGTGCTTGAGTTGTCATGAAGAGTTGAAGAGTTCATTACATGAAATTGCTTTAGTTTCAGTAGCTTAAAAAAAAGAAAAAGGAAAAAAGAATTTGGAATCTGCTAGATCAAATTAATGTATTTCTATTTATATATTGAAAGTATCATCATAGTTTATCATAAAGGCATAGCTCTACAATTCTATTTACCAAATGGACAACTAATTATTTAAATTAGAAAGCGCAGTGTAATACTAAGATACTCATTTGTATCAGTCTCCCAGATACTGTAGAATTCATATTTGCTAAGATTACGCTCTTACAGCCTAATGTAAGAGAGTTTTATTCAAGTTTGGCTTTTGTTTTGTTTCGTTTTCCATCTTCCCCTGATATATATGAAAATTTCACACAAAAAATTTGAGTCTCATTTATAGATGTTAATTTAATTTCCATTTGTCCTTTATGGACCTTTTTAGCTGTCAACTCTTGGTTTTATTAATGAAGTTTCTTACCTTTAAAAAATACCAGCACTAACATGATAGATGGTAAGTTTTCAAGCTGGAAGGCAAGATGTAGAGGTCCGATGTTCCAATGCCAGTATTAATTAGGAGATGATAGATAGAGGAAGGGAACTGAGGCTAAATACAAGCTGTATTTCAGAAGGCAGTTAATGACTATTAAGTGTCTATCTAGTAAAGTTTGGAAATACTTTTAAAAAATCAAACTTGTCCTGAAATCAGGCATTTTCAGTTTATTTCTATATAACTTCACATTTTATGTTCCTCCAGTTTGATCCAGAGCTTTCCATTTTGATGTATGAGAAAAAGAAATACAGTTATGAAATCATTACCGAAAGTTTGTAGTTGTTTATCCCTGAATTTTATACATTGATGGTACCAGGAAGATGTGGTTACTCCAAGCCCACTAGATGTCATGCTTTCCCCATCACAGACAAAAGGGAGTCTGCAGGTCTTGCTGAAGGGAAAAATGGGGTTGGTTTTGTGTATGGTGCAGATTTGATGACAACAGCCACAAATAATTGAGAGTTACTAGCTGTGAAACCAAGTAGAATTGTTTCTATCAGAAGCTCTTCAATGATATTTTAATAACGCTTTAAAAAAAAAAAGTTATTCTAAATACATACATATCCATTCATTTCATGAATGTCAGTCTAGGAAGCTGAAACTTTTTGCCTCAGTAAGCCACATTCTGAAGATATTTGCAGAAGCAAAACAGATGACTTTTTACTGAATGATGTGAATTTCTTTTCTATGAAGAGACAAGGTCTGCTGGATTTTTTTTTTTGATAATTGAAAACAGTTCTGACAAAAATAAAAAGACAGTGTTAGTTTTCTCTGTTTTCAGATTTCATGTAATCAATACTTGGAGATGTCTGCTATCAAAGACTGATTTTGCATAGGGTTCATTATAACCTTAAGTGAAAATAGTCTCTAAATTACTTTTTGGCTTCATCCTTTTTTTTCACCGTCCGTAAATTTTCCCTCAAATTTGAAGATAGTAAAATTGAGAAAATTAAAAAGCAAGTATATTAATGACAGAAAATTATTATTTTTTTAATTTAGTAAATAAAAAGTCTGTCACAGGTCTTGCAGAGGCTGTAAGAATAATTTTGCCAGTTTTATAGAGTAAAGAATGGTTATGTGGGAATGAAATCAATGATTCAAGGTCATGTAAAAGGCAGCAGCAGAGCTGGATTGTCTGTTCTCTTTTAACTCATGCACTGTATTTAGTGTCTTTAAGATCTTAGTGGATTACAGATTTTTGTCTAATATATCTATTTTTCTGTATACTGGAATGTGGACAAAAAGTCCAGTTCTGAGAAGATTGAAAATATTTGTCTTTTATGGAAACCATAGTTTAAACATTAACTCAGGTCATCATTACAAAGAACAAATCCTTAATCTTTCTTTAACCATCATGTTTGTTTTGTGTTTAGTACATATGATTGACAACACCAGTCAGCGTGGAGATACCAACTTGCTTCACACTGCATAAATACACTAGGGCTGTTCTGTGCCCAGGACAGCTTAACAAAATGAGCAGCTATTTAAAAACTTAAGCTAAAAATGGTGCAGGTTAAAGATCTACAGACATTTGCCAGATAGCTTTAAGTCATGGTTATTCTTTCCTATGAAACCTTGCTATTTTATAAAAATGTGTGCTTTATTTTCTGGAACCATGGTTACCAGAGTGCTATACAGTTAAGTGGTTTAAACCTTTGAAAAGAGAACTGAATAGAATTAATCACTGCAAGTCTATTAAAGCAATGCCAGAGGGATTTTTATACTAGAGGTTAAGAAAAGACCTTTTATTCATATCTAGTAGATAAACAGCAAAACTCCTACATTTCTCATGTATTTCCACTCAGACAATTTTTGTATTCTTTGTATTAGTTCTAATCTGCGTCTCCCCCCACACACACCATCTTTTCTTTTCCCCAGTTAAAACCCCTTTCCAAATTCTGTTGTTTCACTGTTAAGCAACAGAATGCTTCATTGCTCCTAGAAATAATATGGTGGCAGTAGTAAATGTGCTTTAATAGATGCAATGTCTCAGACCTCTGGTTTGTCCTTATCAAAGATGATTTATAAAAGCAGTAATATCTTTTCTTTCCTGGAAGGCACAGCATTGTGGAAACAACTTCATGGTATTACTGTATGTTTTCTGTTAAGATAGCAGAAAATTTCTGGTTTTAACCCATGTCCCACTGTGAAGCTATTACCAATAAATGTTCTGTCAATGCAGGAAGCTGATATTTTTCTAACCAGATAAAGCTTTTATAGATTTTTTTTTTTTTAACATATCTAAGACCTTATTTTTACTACTTTGTCCAAAATGTTCAGACAGTTTTAGAAGATGGAGAAAAAATTGTTGTGCAATGTAGAAGATATTATTTACTAACATCTGAAAGCTTCTATACATTCATAATAATGTCTTTAAGATGACTCTCAGCATAGTAATAATTCCTTTTAGGGTTTTATTTGTGGCAGAAGAGCCATGTAGACTGTTAGAAGTTGCATTTTGAGTTTATACTTTTTAAGAAAAAGGGTTATGTCTTTTGTCATTTATTAGAATGCTTGGAATTGAAGTATTGTCTTGAATAACTGCAGAATTTAGCGTGTGTCAAAATGGATTGATTTACTCTAATAAAAATAATGGATTTTAATAATTATTTAAATCAGCGAGTATGCAACTTTAATTGATTTCAGTTGGCAAATATGGATTTTATTTGTATAAACAGAATTTGAATTTCAGTTGGCTGGTACAATGTGGTACTGCATTTTGCTAACAAGAAAATTATTTAGCCAAGCACGTCCTAGTGTCTCTGTGACCCAGGCTATATGTGAATCCTGGGTTTCAGACACGCACCCCAAATCTTATGGTAGCTTGTGTTCTCTGTTACAATAGCTTTCTGGGTTTTTTGAGGAACAACTGAACATGCTTGAGGAGAAAGATTCAAGACTGCAGGATGGACAGTAGTGGGAGACCAGAGGAAAATAGGGGAGAGAAGACAGGTACAGCATGGAAGTTACAACCTTTAGTTCATGCAGGGACTCTGGTCTTAAGTAAAGGTATCCTAATAGAAGCCTAACACTATTTGAAAATGATAGGGGGTGGGGGATGGGGTTAAATCTTCTGTGGGATGAGAAAAGACTAAGTAGAGAGTTTCTGTAGCTCAAAATGTTGCTGAGTAAATCAAAGCCAAACCTGGAAATCAGTGACCTAGATGCAAGGATACAATAGTTAGGAAGGGAGTAATCTGTGATTTCCTTCCCTCCACCGTTTTTGTCAATTAAGTCACTTTTGACTTTTCCTCATGTAAAAAAATATTCCAACTGATATTCTAATAAAAATTTAACAAGAAAAGCTTTGAAATATTTCAGTTTTCCTTAGAAAGCTCACTTTGAGGAAAAGTCTAATAACATCCTTCTTCAAGCTGTGACTGTCTTGGGATTTCATTGGGTTACCCAGTGTTCTGTGTTCTTTACACTGTAGAGAGATGCTCTTCAATAAAACTTCTGACGTGAATTGTCCAGCTAGAAAACAAAAAAGAGAAGTGAAAAAGTGAAGTAGATGTGGGAGATGCTTATGCCATACTCTGAAACTGGTCACAGGTCTTGTGTCACAAAAGCATATTTTTAAGCTGGAGTCTGTAGGTCTTCTGATCACAAGATTGTACTTTTAAACATGGTAGCAAGAGCATTAAGAACTTTTAAAAGCATACAAAATTAATAATATGGTAAATAAGGTAGAATTGGTAGAACGAGCATGCTAGTATGACAGTAAAATTATCTACTGTCATGTAAATATCTCATATCTTCACCATAAAATGAATACATATAAGGATCACAGGACTAAGGTTAAGAGAAATACTCAGAGTTGGAAAGACTCTGGCACTTCAACTTTGTCAGATGAGTAATGCATTTGTGGTATTTTTATCTGAGCACGTCCTGGTACAAATGGACAAGTGCTGATGTTCTCAGTAGAGCAAATAGTCCATGGAGGGGGGAAAAAAAAAAAAGTTTAATTGCTTGAGTAATGTCTTTCCATCTTAGTCCAAACATAGATTGAGTCAATTATATAGATGAAAAAGAAGGATGAAGAGGAGGAATTTCCAGTAACATGGACATCAGCTAGTTTTTAACTGAAATGTTTCAGGCTGTTCATATTGCACATCTATCAATAGTTTAAATTATTGAATGTTTATAAACTATATATATACACACATATAGTGAGCAAAATTTAATCAATTTGATTTTGAACAGTAATTTTTGCATTATTTTTGGTTTTGTGGGTGTCAAAACTACATGGGTTGGTGTTTTGGGGTGTGGTCCCATGCACTCTCCCTCCCCCTTCCTTCAAGCAAAATATAAAATATAAATAAATAATATAAATAAGTCTGCTTTATAAAAGCTGGAATCAATTATTTTCCTTTTTATGTCTTTCTAGATTCGGTCTGCATCACCATCACTGGGGAGCATTACTGAGCTTCAGGCAGTAGTCCCACCAAATTCAACTGGTTTTATTCCTGAAACTGTAGTTGATCGGCTTATGGCACAAGGTAACTCAGTGTTTCTACACGAATATAAAGCTTGCGTATTGCTGGAACAATCACCATTGATGCTGCTAGTGATTCTTTTGGAAGACAAACATGAAACGCTTCCTTTAAATTGAAATAGGGTGAAATACATTTGACAGAAATAAGTGAAAATGCTTCATATTCCTTGAAACTCAAGGACTTAGGTTCCTTGTAACTCAAGGCTTAGGTTCTATTCCTGTCATCTAGTCACCCTTTCAAAACATTCAATTTTGGTAAAGCTATCATATACATACATGCACACACACGTGCACACACGCACACAGGTGTCTCTGTATATCTTTCTCTTCAGATGTAGAAAGATAAAAATGTATATATTCTGAGAAAAAATGTATGTAGAGAGAGAGATGTACAACTATAAAATATTTTTCTGTTAAGGAAAAAAGCTGAAATTTGTATCTTCCCAAATTTACCATTTATCTTTAACTTTTAATAGTGTCTTGTAGAGGGAACATTTTCTCTCAGGATTTTAAATAACGCTTTTCCTGTATCTGATTTCTTGGGTGCTTTGTTTTGTTTTCCCTTGTCCCAGAATATGCTGGTTTAAATGTAGAAGGAACTTGGATATTTTATGAAAAAGAAAAAGCAATTTGTTTTAAATAACTGCTCTTTTTTTTTTTTTTTTTTTTTTTTTAATTAAACACATTCTAGGTCAAAGTGATACAACCAGCACAGAATCTCCAAGTCAACATGATTCTCCTATGTCTGCTGCTCTGTCTAAACAGCGTGCTGTAGTCACACCTGCCCTTTTGTCAGCTGTTTGCAGCCTTCTGCACAATCTGCTGGTCGTCACACCAAAAGATACTGGAATTGCTCTTCAACAAGCACAATTGCTAACAGCTCTCAGCAGGTACGAGATCAATAACTGCTGAACTACAAACAAGGTGTAGCAATAGAGGTGAAAAGTTTGAAATGAGATCTACTGGTGTTTCTTACCAAAACCGTTAAATATATTAATCACTACGTGCTTCTGAAGTGTTGAAAAATGCCTCCTTAAAAATATAATCAACAAAAGAAAAGAATTTGGTTTATTTCTTTTTTTCACAGAAAAGGTAGTCATGTTGGTGATTCCATTTGTAGTATCTATCTTCTACAGGACTACTGTGTTCCTCTGGTAATGTGTTAGGTTTTTGTCTGGATGGCCATTTAGTCACCCTTTTTATTTTTTATTTTTATTTGTTTTTTTAAGTAGAATAGTAAATGATGTAGTCAGGTATTCAGAATTGCAGATCATTTCAGTTCATTTTATGATTTTTGTCTGAATTGTATGCAATATTTTGAGGATGATCCAAGTGCTGTCACACTAATTGAGAGTAAATAATGCTTGCTAGATTTGGGAAAGTATTGGATAATAAACTAAGAAAGTTCTTCATAATTTATTTTTACTCTGTTTATTTAAAATGTTCTCTTCTGTGGAATGTTAAGTTAGTAGAATATTTAATTATTTAAGTATATTTCTAACCAACTTTATTTTATTTTAGTCTTGTAAGTGCTAATCTGGTTGAGAGATGTATCATGGAACTGAAAGCTCCATTGTGTCGTCCATGTCATATAGAACATGTAAAAGCTCAGGTTAGAGAACTATTTTTTACTTTCTATTTTTTTTAAATTATGAAATTAATTCTGTTTGCATAATTTATACTTATTGACATAGTCCAGACATACTACTATATAGGCTACATTCATTTGAATCTCTGCTTTTGACAAGGTTTAAGACAAAATAAACTGTCTTATATTTAACACAGAACAATTAATTTCTGTGTTAGAACTATACCTAGAACCACCAAACTGAAAACCAATTGTGTTTTAAAAATACTAATTGAGTTTAGCAGTTGCAGAAATCACGTAATAGAATTTGTGTGGTATTGAAGTACGAGCCAGATACAGTTACTGACATATTTCATATTTATTTTCCACAAGAAACTTATCTGCTTTGCTTTGCCTCCAATCCTGCAGACACTTACATAGTTCTTAACTAATTTTGATGCATCCAAAGCATATAGGGTTACTGCCAATGGAACTACTGTTGCATCAAGTTTAACTCTGTATATATAGTGTAGATATACTGTGTTCATGGCACAGCAGTATTTTAAAGCTTCTGCAGTTCTGCATTCAGCTCTACTTTGAAGAAAGGTTGTTAAGAAAGTGTGTTTCTGCAGAAGTCTTGTGAGACTAAATAAATAAATAAATACATCAGGAATAATTGTTTCCTAAAGCTTCAAATTGAGCTTCTGTCTTCAGGAAATACACATATATTTGTCGATATTAACGACCATTTTTATGTTTTTCTTTGTGAGTTTCTAGAGAATAAGATGCTGTACGTATAACGAGACTCATGACTTTCTGACAAGGAACTTTACTCTTTGTCACTAGAAAATTGATTTCATAAATGTGTTTCCAGACTAGGAATTCTATTTCATCATCTTTGGTAAAAATTAGGAGAACAATTTTTAATTTTAGGTGGTGTATATTAATTCAAAATGTTGAAAATGAAAATCAGTTGAGCTAATGTATTTAAATTAAAAATATGTGGAAGGTGCAAATATATGGCTTTATTTAATATCTTTTAAAAATATTTAACAGGTATTATTACTACTTCAGTACTTCTCATCTGTGTCCAGGCTTCTGAAATCATGTTTATTGGTGGACTCTCAGCTTGTAATCCAGGATGAATTGTTGAAACCTCTCTTGAGAAATACCTTCATGATTCTCTCCATTCGCTCCAAAGATGGGTTAGGTAATCAAGTCCTTTGTTTCCAGTATAGCCAGACAGAGGCAGGTCTTCATTATGTACCACCTTCATTTAAATTGACAGTTGGTGTCAAACTTGGCTCTCCAGCTTTGTGTGCATGTGTAAATGGTTTGATTTTTTTTTTATATTATCTTTGCAGATACCGAGTTAACATCTGTACTTCATGAAACATGGGTAGAATTTTTCAACCTTCTAGCTACATTATTGTGGAAGAGTGGCCAAATATCTTTTCCATCTGTGACAGCAGCCCTTGCAAATCATTGTACAGCAATAATTGGTAATAACTATTCCCAGATGGGTTTTAACCTAGCAACTAATAAAATAAATAAACAAGTAGAAAAGAGAGACTTTCCTGTTTAGATGCTATTAAGTAAGTACCAATGGCATATACAGAGTGAAAACCAAACGTGTCCAGAGCTTGACTAACTTTTTCCCTTAATTGGATTTTTGTAATTCTTACTCGATATCATCAGACTAATTTTTGAACTGCCAGATAAATTCACAAGTTTTCATAATTGGTTAGTGATTCTTGTTGTAAACCTTAACCAAATATGGCACCTTTGAGTGGAGCCTGAAATGATCCATTAGCACTTCATTTTTTTTCTTTATATGGTGTTTGTTTGGGTTGTTTGGTTTGGTTTGTTGTTGTGGGTTTTTTTTTGTGGGTGGTTTTTTTTTTTTTTCCCCTCATATTTGCATAAAAGGAAAGTAAAGTTTTGAGGGGAGATAAGAGATATAGGGATTCAAGATTATTATAAAAAAACGAGCAACCAACCAAAACCTCATAATTATTCCTTCATTAGTTATTTGCTTAGTCGGGGCTCTCAGTCACCAAGATTCTCTCACGTGTTTCAGTACTGAAGTATAAGCATAGTCCATTCAAGTTTGAGATTTCAACTAGGTGTGTGTTAAGTGATCTGGTGAATCCAAATCCAATTACACATCAAGCAGCTGAGGGGTACTGTTGGCATTGTAATGTAAGCTGTTGCGTAAAGTAAGGAGTGTTCAGAAAATTGTCAAACAAATGAGTGATTTAGCAAGTGGAAATTACTTTGGTTTATAGTAAAATGAATGCAGTCAAACCTATAAAACTCAAACTTTTCTTTCTTAGATTTCTAAAGACTTATCAAATGCATAGAATTTGTAGAATTCCTTATGCAGTGCACAGGTATAACTGCTTCTTAGTTCATGTGCTTTCTTTGATCAGTCTTTCTGAGTTCCAAAGCACTTAAGCTTTATTCAGAATCTAATATGAAAATTTTTATTTTTCTGTTTGACCTTTCAGATACCATTTGTGATTGTATTCATCTGTCGACCACATATCCTGCTTTACATATGGCTAGTTTACAGTTCCTCTCTGTCCTTTTAAATGAGGAAGGAAGAAGACAGCTCCAAGAGAAACAGAGTGTATGTCAGAATCCAACTATTAGCTTTCTTCTGGATCATGTTGAAGGATGCCAGGCATCAGTTACTCAACTTACTGCATTAATTATTCAGGTATTTAAAATTGTGTGATTGTAGGATATATTTTTGCATTTTTGTGTTTTTTTAAAAGGGAGTGTAGTTACCTAATGAAAAATAAATAGTTTCCAGTTATGAACCAAGACATCTTTAATTTGAGACATCTATTACACTCGTTTTTGAAATTCATGTAATAAGCTGGAACAATTGTAAAGAAGCAGCTTCTAGGAAGTGCCTTGCAAGGCAATTATGCAGCAACAGCCTGGTATGAAATCTTATGTGGAGAAGATGATACATACATAGAATATGTTTGGCCAAATACTGGTATACCTCTTTTTTTCTGCTTTTCCAAACACATAACGAGATTTTTAAGGTTCGAGACGTAGTTATCGCAATCATAAATGACAGCATTGTTGTTCTTAACAGCTGCCTTTGTAAAAATTGTGAATGAATCATTAAGCCTTCTGCTTCATTCCCTGATAGCATAAGATCAATGTTGTTGCACTTAAGTAGCATGTATGAATGTATCTTCCAAGCTAGTTTTAAATTGGCCAGGTAGCATATTTTCACTAATTCCTTTAGGAACTTATTTTCTGCCATAATATATATTGATGATGTTTTTTTTCTGGATACTTATTCTGAATGCTCTATCTTTCTTAATGTAATCTCATTTTTCTTATTTATATTTTTATATATTGTCCTAAATTATTCTTTTGCCCCCTTTATATCCTTCGCTTATTTACAGACTGTTAAAATATCTTCCATTACTTAGTAATATAAAAAGATACATGTGAAATTTGTGTCTAATTTATTTTCCCTCACAAATTGGTTCTTTCATTTATATACTCATTGTCCTCCTTTAAATTATGTGCAGTTTGTCACTGTAACAATAATAGTGATCCATGATTAGCAGTATAGTTTCTGAAAGGCACACTTTTCACATAATGTAGCTTATGATTTCTGGTATTCTGTAGTCAGTGTCTTGTAGTTATTTTTTTGTATAAGAATCATGTTTAGTATTATTTTGCTATCTAAAAAATTATTTTTTCAACATATATTAGTGCATATTGGATAGTGTGACTCAAATAATGCTTAGTATCCCTTCACCTCTTCTCTTCCCATGGCTGCTGAATGCTTGTAGAATAACATCACTCCTACCAAGACTTATCCTGATCTAGCTGATATCTGTCACGTGACCTGTGTTCCTTGGCTGCTATGTTACACCACTGTGGCTCCGTAACTTTTATTGGGACATATTGTTCTGTCCCCTGAGAACCTGGTGTTTTAGGGAGGAGAAGCTTCCTAAGAGGATCTTTCTTGGTGGCCACTGAAACTAGAGTTCCTTATCTCTTTGGCAGCTAATTTCAGATAATTTCAGTGCATAGAGATTTCCTGTGAGGATGTGATTTTCAGAGACTCTGACAGAAAAACAGGGGCACTCATTGAAATCCCATGATTGGCTAAATCCCCTGTTAGCTTTTTATATTTAATGATTATGTATGTGCCTAAAACTGAACTCCTTGGCTCTGGCACAAATAATGCAACTGCGTGAAAGTATGTCAAAGTTGTGCTGCGTTGCAAGTCATGTTCCTCTATTTTTGTACAAGTATACATAGCCGATCACTCATCCTTTGCCAGCAAAAAGTGATGATTCTTGTGGCGACAGCAGAACAAGTCTATACAATGAAGAATTAACTGCAGCCAGGCCAATGAGAGTACATCAGACGCTATGACATAGTTTGAGTATAGTAAGAGATACCAGCTTTTAACTTGCTCTTTAATTGTTTGGAGATGTAGATGGACATTGCATTTTGTTCATAAAAGGTTCAAAAGATAACCTGTGCTCTCTGGGGCTTCATAATGCATGAAAGGGATATAGCTGCTGTGATCCCCCCAAAAGGATAATAAAATTAGGAAAGAAAGAGCTTAATTTTCTTTTTTTTTTTAGAGCAAAGTACCTATATTTATTCACTTCTCCCTCCTCCTTATGGTGGTCATTGAGAGGTGGTTGAAAGAGGAGCCTATAGGATGTAAAGTAAGCTATTAAAAAAACCAAACAAAACAAAACTGATCCAAAAGATTTAAATATGGTCTTTCTTCAAGAGAAGCACTCAAACAAATAATTGACTAACACAGGAAAGCCTGTAAGATAGTTTTCAAAGAGTCATCTCCGTTAATCATCCTAATTACATAAGATCTACAGATAGTTGATATTCAATGGCAAATGCTAACTTAAGACCCAGTTCGCAGGTGTGAATATTAGCAGATCTGGTCCTAAATTATTATGCATTATTGCATACAACCAATTTAGTAAACACACATGCTGACTTTGAAAGATTTCGATGCTTTTGTGTATGTATGCAAGGGTTAAAGTTTACATATTTTCAAACTCAGAAGTAAAAGTAATAAGGAAACCATAATCCATGCAGAAAGTCTCAAATTTAGTTCCTACATAGTTAAATCTGCTGTGAATTTATGGGGAATCTTAAATTTATTATACATCATAATTTCAAAAAAGAATGAAAAGTGTCCATTTTCATTTTAATACTGTAATAGTAATAGTTTAAAACTATAGAGTCTGCTGGTAGAAGACATTATAAATTTATGTGGAGTTATTTTTCCCATTCAATGAGTAGTTAATCATCAATTAATTATTAATTATTTAGGTGTTCCCTATGACTGATATTAATTTTCTTTTTTTAATTATTATTAACTGCAGTTCTTGATTGCAGAGTAAGGAAAAAATACATAAAGGAGTATGCTTCTCGAAAGAATGGAATTTTGCTAGTTTTAAAGAAAGTTTAGAAAACAGTAAAATGAAATTAAAACTTTTTTAAAAGATGTAAATATAGGATAACTCACTTTAATTATTTAATCAGTTCTAAACAACCACGTAATACTTAAATAAAGGAAAATACCCAAGAGCATGACAGAGAAATGCAGTTCTTATTTTACTATATTCTTCTGATTGTAATGCATACCATTTTCCATTTTATAGGATGTCGGTATTGGAATGATATTTTAGGGAAAATTGCTAGATGGACAAAGTTCTCTAGTGGATAATATATAAAGCACAGACAACTCATCTTTCAACTATCTTGTTACATGAGTCCAAATAAATATTCCTTTGAAAACACAGAGATTATATTGTTAGAAACACGATAATGCTCACAAAGGCCTTGAAGAAATAAGACAAACTACCATTTTCCTCCTGTTGGAAGAGTATCTAAAAAAATTATCCATGTGTCAATGATATTTTTATTCTAAAGAATTTCACTGATATTTAATGTCTCTTCATCATTATGTTGAAGGAATGTGAGATTGCACTAAAAGCATTGTCTGCAATAGCAGGCCTGAATATTAGGAAGGATCTTGAATGCCAGGGCTGGGAATCTAGGCTTTAGGATGGTAGAATGTTAAGAAAAAGGTAAGAGGAGTGAGCTTAGGAACCAAAAAAAATATTTAAAAAAAAAAAATCATTTTAATTAGAAAAAAAATAATGACACCCTTCAATGCAAACAGACTATAAACTTGAATAATAGAGAGGGAGAACTCTGGATAGGAATGTAGTGACGAATGATCCAAATGAAAATAGACTATAACAACATATTTATAGATATGAGTGCTACTTTTAAGATGTTCACTTTTTCAGTAATGAAATTGCGTTATTTGTAGGTCTGTGAAAGAAAATCTTCAAAGGATGTCCTGAAGGAAGTTGCTACAAATGCATTGCTGGCTCTGTTAGCTGTCAGTAAAAGTGCGCAGAAATGTGCGTTGGAAGGTGAGCATTTCAAAATCTTTGTTAAATGCTTTATAAATCCAATGCTTGCAGGTGTTTTAGGTATTTTTTTAAATCATAATGTTTTTTGTGAAAACAAAAGACCTAGTCTTCAGTGGCATTTTTTGCAGACTTTTACAGAGAAAGCTTTTTTAAAGCTTTCAGCTTTAAATTAAAACCCAAAGTTTTTCAGCTACAATATAGAAAATATGTTGTAGCCAGTCTAAAAATTTGTGGTGAAATCATAGCTCTGTATTACAGTGAGAGGAGACTTGTGAGCTTTTACTGCTAGTAGCATATTCATCCATTTGAAACTGGAGATTTTACACTGGCAATATCTTCCATTTCTTGTTTCAGGCTATGCCAATACAGGTTTGTAGGTGAAAGTATGCCCTGTGTTCTCAGTTCTGGCTGTAACTAGACAAGAAGAGACTTCTTTTTCTCAGCTTTCTTATTCCCTGCCTCTTTATTTCTTTCTTCCCATTTTACAGTTTAAGTAGGACCTTCTTACCTTGCAGTGCAATATCTTTCATGCCTAAAGGTTTTTACTTTACAGTAGTAAAACAAAGGTAAAAATACTAATCAAAAGCTTTTTGTTCCAACTAGATCACAGGGGAGACTGGTTAATTTGTATTTCTCATGTGTTGTTCATTTAAAGTACACTTAGGCTGATCAGTAGGTATTGTCTTGGGTGCTTTCTTGTTACTTGCATCTATTCGTTGGTTTATTCAGTTCTTTAAGCCTACACTATACTGAAATAGATAGCCTAGGCATATCTGCTCAATGTCTGAAACTAAGTGTCAGAAAACTCTGAACTTCCAATCTTGTGCTATGTACCTACTTTCTTCTCTTTCCCAGTGTGTTGGTGGTCTATTCAGCCCTTGCTTCAATCAGGTGGTTCTTCTGTTGATGACCCACTAGATCATCTTAGACCTGACTTCTGTGAAGGCCCTACCAGTGCATGAAGTGCTTCATGTTATGTGCTAGAGCAGCCTTCAAGTCATCCTTTCTCTACATCACCTGTTCAGTTCTTAAGGACTACTTTTTAAGATACAAATGCTAAGTCCTTCACCTGGAAATGAACAACCGCTTACAGCCCAGTAAGGCTGACTGGGGAGCTGAAATGGACCTTGAGGTCTTGGTAGGCAGTAAGCTAAACGAGAGAAAACTAATAGCATAGTGGACTCTATTAACAGGAACACAGCCAGTAGATTGAGGGGAAAGGGTCATCTTTCTTCTGCTTAGCACTTGTAAGACCAAATCTGGAATAATGTATCCAGTTTTAGCCCAGTAAAAGAAAGACCTCAACAAACTGGAGCAAGTTCAGTAGAGGGCCACGAAGGTGGCTGTGTCCACCTGTCTTTAGAGGAGAGGCTGAGGGAGCTGATCTTGTTCAACCTGGAGAAAAGAAGGTTTTGTGAGGACCTAATAGTGTCCTCGTATCTATGAGGTTTTGAAGAAGACAGAGACGAGTTTTTCACAGCAGTGCATGGTGTAGGAGGATGAGAGAGAATGGGCATAAATTGAAACATGAGAGTCAGACTGGCTGTAAAGAAATGTTTCCCCTTTGAATGCAGTCAAGCAGTGGATCAGGTTGGCTAGACATATTGTACAGTCTCTCTCTTTGGACATTTTCAAGACTCAACTGGATAAGGCTGCAGGTAAACCTTGCCTGATGTTATCTGATTCTGCTTTGAGCAGGAGGTTGGACTGTGTGACTTCTGGAGGCTCTGTCTTCCAACTTGAATTATCCCATGAGCCTATGATCTTGTAATCAATTAAAGACTCTAGATCCCAAGAAAAGAGCCTAACTCAACATTTTACACTTGAGTCACCTGAACATTTGCTTTCCTTTCTGTCACCTCAGATGCAGCAAATCTGCTGCTGTTAGGGAAGAGTTGGGTAAGCTAAATGCATGCCCTAACCTCTTGAAGCTTCAGTCTTCTAGGCAGTGTTATTGAAGATATCCTGAAGAGTTATGAGTTGCTGACCTTTTCCTCCCAAATCATCCTCTCCTCTCCATCTCAATAGTCCTTTGGCCATTCCTGTCACAGCACTGTGTTGAAAAAGAACTCAAATATATTCTTGCTTTGTGAGATCATTGAACTAGATGCACTCAGTCTCCGAGACTGATAGTTACTTCCTGGTATCAAGAACATAATAATGTATCAGGTCATCTTGAGTGCTATCACACTGCATGTATAGGACAACCAGGTGGTCAGGCCCAGTCAGCATGGGTTTATGAAAGGCAGGTCCTGCTTGACTAACCTGATGTTCTACTATGAAAAGGTGACACGCCTAGTGGGTGAGGGAAAGGCTGTGGATGTTGTCTGCCTGGACTTTAGCAAAGTATTTGACACCATTTCCCACAGCATTCTCCTGGAGAAACTGGCTGCTCATGGCTTGGACATGCATACTTGTCACTGGGTAAAAAACTGGCTGGATGGCCAGACCCAAAGGGTTGTCGTGAATAGAGTTGAATCCAGTTGGCAGCTGGTCACAAGCGGTGAATACTGTGTTCAGCTTTTGGCCTATCACTACAAGACATTGAGGTACTGGAAGGGCAACGAAGCTGGAGAAGGGTCTAGAACACAGGTCCTGTGAGGAGCAGCTGAGGGAACTGAGGTTGTTTAGCCTGGAGTAAAGGAGGCTGAGGGGAGACCTTGTTGCTCTCTACAACTACCTGAGAGGAGGTTGTAGCGAGGTGGGTGTGTGTCTCTTCTCCTAGGTAAGAAGCGATAGGACAAGAACAAATGGCCTCAAGTTGCACCAGGGTAGGTTTAGATTGGATATTAGGACACATTTCTCCACCAAAAGGGTTATCAAGCATTGGAACAGGCTGCCCAGGGGAGTGGTTGAGTCCGCATCCCTGGAAGTGTTTAAAAGATGTGTAGATGCAGAGCTTAGGGGCATGGTTTACTGGAGGACTTGGCAGTGTTAGGTTGACAGTTGGACTCGATGATCTTAAAGGTCGTTTCCAACCTAAATGATCCTATGATTCTATATTATGAAATCACAGAATTTGAACATCTGAATCCTTAAATTTCAGTTCAGAAGGGTAACAGTAATCAAGATTATTGCCAGAAAGATATTTTATGTTTTATAAAATATTTTTTATTGTGAACGAATTTCTAAATATTAGTATTTTTTGTCTTCCAGTTGACCTGATAGACAACTGTATAGAAAACATGAAACATATTCATGCACGGCTGAATTTGGATTCCTTAAAGCCTGGGAAAGCACAGAAAAAGAAGGTAATGATAAAAACAAAAAGACTGACATGATAAGATACTTCCCAGCTCGTTTGTGTGTTTGATTTTTTCTTGAGGCAGATGCTGTTGGTATTTGTCACAGTTGAGGCAGAGTAAATGTCAGCTAGTAGTGGATCTGGATACTGGGACTACTTGGGGACTGGGACTGCAGAGGAAGGTTGGCTGCTCTTTAAAGATGCATTTCTGAGAGCTCAAGAGCTCTCTGAGATCTCAAGAGAGCTCAAGAGCTCTCTATCCCTCTGAATAAGAAAGTGGGCAGGAGAGGCAGGAAGCCAGCATGGCTAGGCAAGGACCTGCTGGCCAATTGAGGGAAAAGAAAGGCAAGTACAAGCTCTGGAAACGAGGGAATGTAGCCTGGAAAGAATACAGGGATGCTGTCCGGAATTGCAGAGGCAGAATCAGGAAAGCCAAGGCGCAGATGGAATTGAACTTGGTGAGGGACGTTAAGAACAACAAGAAGGGGTTTTACAGGTACATTGGCCAGAAGAGACGGGCCAAAGAGAGCGTACCCCCTTTGGTAAATGAGAAAGGAGAATTGGCTGTAGCTGATGTGGAGAACGCTGAGGTACTGAATGAGTTCTTCGCCTCGGTCTTCTCTGGCAGCCAGGATTCTCCTAATTCTCAAGTCCCAGAACATCACAAGAATCCCAGACATATATACAGACTGGGAG
>JMFS01132734.1:0-16933 GCA_000699545.1 Podiceps cristatus | reverse complement strand
GGGATAGAGATAATTTTCTTCATAGTAGCTACAAAGGTACTATGTTTTGTATTTGTGATGAAAACAGTGCTGATAACTCAGGGATGTTTTCGTTATGATTGAGCAGGGTGTACGCAGAGCCAAGGCCTTCTCTGCTTCTCCCCCCACCCCACCATTGAGGAGGATGGGGTGCACAGGATTTGGGAGGGGACACAGCCGGGACAGCTGACCCCAACTGACCAAAGGGATATTCCGTACCGTATGGCGTCATGCTCTGCATATGAAGCGGGGGGATGAAGAAGGACGTGGGGGATATTTGGAGTGATAGCATTTGTCTTCTCAAGTAACCGTTAGGCGTGATGGAACCCTGTTTTCCTTGAGGTGACTGAACATCTGCCTGCCCATGGGGAGTAGTGAAGGAATTCCTTGGTTTGTTTTGTTTGCATGTGTGGTTTTTGCTTTGCCTATTAAACTTTTTCTCAACCCACGAGTTTTCTCACTGTTAACACTTCTGATTCTCTCCCCCATCCCACTGGGGTGGGGAGTGCGTGAGTAGCTGCATGATGCTTAACTGTCAGCTGGGGTTAATCCACAACAAATGTACCGGCTCCGAAACTTGTGGGTGACCTGCTGTCAGGTACCAGATGTATGTGCCATAGTCTCTAAGGCTGTCTGTCAGCTGGGGATATTATTGTGGCCTCATGTCAGAGGTTGTTGCCAAGACAAGTGCATTAAAGGTTATGAAGCAGCAGCCTGTCATGATGCTGAATAAGGACTTGGCATTACCTGTAATGTATGCTGGTCCACAGAATGTTATCACACAATAGCACAGACTGCATTATCACAGTTACTCTTTTCTTTTCCCACTAGTAATGGCTCAAATCTTTTCAACCCTCCAGCAGGCAGTTTTTCTTGCACTGTATTAGTAGGCAATTAACTGCCTTTAGTATTAGCCTAATAAACCATTTCTTCTTGGTCAGTCTTTATGTGTTTAAGCTGCTGTGATCAGCACAAATTTTGAGACCCTTTTAGCAAAAAAACCCCTTGGCTAATTTATTGTCACCTGCTGTGGGTCCCCAGAGATGTGTACAGCCTAAATCAATGCAATATATCTTGTCAAAGTTAAAAATGAGTTGACAAAACCTTCATAAAGGGTGTAAATAAACAACAGAATGTGTATCTATAGCTTTCTAAAACTGGAGACCCTACAGACCAGTGAAGTAAACATAAATGATTGCTCAGCTGGAGGTAACCAGACCCTACAGACCAGTGAAGTAAACATAAATATGATTGCTCAGCTGGAGGTAACTCTCTACAAGAATTATCCCTGTCACAGGCCCTCTGATCAGCTGTGGCTTGTGGTAGAAAATACTAAAATGGATGTTAATGTGTGATCCTCCAAACCCTTCCTCCCTTGCCCAGCTCCCCATGTAATTCCATGTCTCAAAGACAAGGTTCATCAGTTCTGTCATAAAAACTCTGTTACCCAAATATTACTGAAACATCAATACCTGTTCCTACGACTACAAAGATATGGACTACAAGTGAACAATCATCTAGAGGAAAATTCATCCTTGAGATCTTTTTCTTAGATACCTTGAGAACTGATAAGTTGCTGAAGATGATGTACAAAATCTAATGCTTACAGATGCATTAAAGAGAGCAAGAGATACAAAAGGTGACCATAGAATTAACTTCTTGATTACAGAAAACTTTTAGAGAACTGCAAAAAAGTTGAAGTAGGAAAAAAAAACAAACAAAGGAGAAAAAAAGAAAAAAATCATTCTAAGGAAATAAGACTGGGATTTCTAATCCCTTTTGGTACTTATGAAAGGCACCTTGTTACAGCATCAGGTGAAATGAGATGTAGATGCAAACAATTGGCTGAATGTGCCCACAAATTCCTACAAGTGCATCCAAGAAGTTTATGGCTGATTTATCTGAAACTGGGGAAACCATTACGTATTGAGGGTTGATCATTACAGTCATTTCTTTTGGACCAAGTTAGGGAATCAACTAGCCAGCCAGTGCTCCTGTGAATCTCAGTGAGGCACTGCTCACCAGCTATGGTGCTGCTTGTGAGTGGATTCTAGGAGATGCACCACAACTCATATATAAATAATTTCAAATGAATGTTTCACAGACTCGATAGATGGACACCCACAGTCTGATAGACCTGTGAAAAATTAAGTGCAATAACCCATCATATACTAGTTAAAGCTTAAGGATCAGAGAAAAAATAGGACAAACAACAATGCAGTTGCTAATCAGCGAAAATCAAAGAACTGAGGAATAACTCAAGTTGGAAGGTACCTCAGGATGTCTCTCCTTCAGCCTCCTGCTCAGAGCAGAGTCATACGTGGGGTCAGACCAGGTTGCTTGGGGCTTTAGGCAGTTAAGGTTTGAAATCCTCCAAGGTGGCAGAGCTTCTATGAGCCCTCCCTCCACCACCCCCTCTCCTTGTGAGGAAAAAGCTTTTCTTTATCTCAGCTCCAAACATCTCTACTTTCAGCTGATGCCACTTTCTCTTTTCTTCTACCAGGCACCTCGGTGAAGGGCCTGGCCTCAGCCCCTCGATCCCCTCCCTGTAGGGGTGCTTTCAGGTGCCTTAAAGCCTTCTCTGCTCTGGGCTGAACCAGCCCTGGCCCTGCAACCTCCCCTCACAAGGTGAGTGCTCCAGCCCCATTCTCTTGGTGACCTCCACTTAACTTGCCCTGTTTTGTTGACATCTGTCCTGACTTGTGGGGCTCAAAACTACGTGCAGGACACAGCAATGGCCTGACAAGTGCTGAACAGAAGGTATAATCCCTGCTCTCGCTCTGGGCTTTTGTCCTTGCTGAATTTGATGTGATCCTTTTTCGCTCATTCCTCCGCTCTGTTCTGGTCCCTGTGGCTGACAACTAGCTCTTGCACATAGTGACTGGACATCCAGTTTAGCATCACCTGCAAAAGTAATGATGGCTCTCCACTTTGCTCATGTCATGGGTGAACAAGTTAAACAGGACGTGTCCCAGGATAGACCCCTGTTGTACCCCAGTTGTGGCAAGCCGCTGGATACAACTCAGTAGCTACTACCCCGTAAGCCTCCCTCTTCCAGTCATGGTTTTTTGGCTGACTGGTTGTCCATCTGTCCATGAGCATATTGTCCTATCCTGGAGTGAGGAATATAAAGTAACTGTGTATTCAATGTGATTAGCAGTTCTTTCCTTTCTGCCAGCAGAGTTATTTAGCATGCATGCTGAAGTCCATGTAGTAAATACAACCACAATTCTGCATATTATTTGAAGAAACATTTGAATGCATGTCCCATTGATTTTTCTGCTGTAAGCTGCCACTTCTGTAGCACTCTTTGTAACTAAATGTGTTGGCAGATTAGCATTTGATTTAACTGACTTACTTGTGTTTGTACCATGAAGAACATCCACAACTGGAAGCAATGGTCCTGTATTCATTTTACAGATGTTCATATGAAAGAACAAGTGCACACTGAGAGCTCTGTCACATCTGAAATTGCATGTGACACAGAAAATAAAGATTCATTTACTAATTAACAAAGAGTACAGTAATATTTCACTAAGCACAACTAGAACAGCAACAAAGGAAAGAACCAAGACCCTTTTATTTATTTGGATTTTTATGTAATACCCTATATCAGTTATACATATAAGAGAGAAGGATAGTACCAGCAAGTTAAACTGGTAACAGAGCAAAATGTCCCTTTTAACTTTTTATTTCAGGTGAACTAGTTGTTAGCTGTTTTCCCAAGGAATATCCTACAGATGTACTGCAGTGCAACAAGTTGGATTGCAATTTTCTTCTAAGGAGTAAAGAAAACTAATCTGACAGTCCTAGGCAGAGCTGGGTCAGACCTCTTTGTTTGGTACCCCTTACAGGCATTTTCTCCCCAACATTGTTCAACTTGCTTTCCCTCCCTCAGGTTACTAAAAAATAACCTCAGAGATTTAAATTAGGTCTTCCAGCAATTTCTGACAAAATATGTATATACTGATACTATGAAAGCCCGGAGGATAGACTATGTATTTCCTGCTAGTCTGGCAAGGTAAAGGTCTTCTGATATCTCAATATATTTGTATTAACTGCTTCCAACATATTGATTGCTAACAGCAGTAAGTCTGTTTGTGTTAAGGTACAGATACTACAGGGCTTGAGGGGAATCTGCCAATGTTTTGTCAGCATGACCCGAGATTGTGCCACCATTTACAATCATCAAAAGGACAGATGTAAAATTTTTATCTATTTTGATTATTGCAATACCAATGTCCAAAAAAGTGGCAAGATAGCTAAAAAAGGTCTGCCTGTGTTTAGACAAACAACACCTAATACACAGAATCATTTGCAATTGTTTATAGCTTGGACATTATCTCTGTGCATATGGGTGCATGTGCACAAGAACCCCAAGAAAACAAGGGCTCTGTATCAACAGGGGGTGACCCATCTGAGAGTCCTACCATGCTCTCTCTGCCCAGTGTAAGAAGTGAGATGGGCAGCTGGACAACACCACTCTGTTTCCGTCCCAGAGTGATTGCTCCAGCCATTATCTTGGAGGAGAAGAGTAAAGCTGAAGACACATTCTCCTCCCACTTGTTTTGAGCAAGGAAATTTTTTCTATCCCTTGTATGTTCCTGCACAGCCATGAAATCCAAACCACATTTGATCTCTTCTTTGATTCAAATAATCCATTTTATAGTCTGAATCATCACTGCAATACACCTTCTCTGTCACATGTTATTGACTTTACTGCTACTATTGCTGCTCTGTCAACTGACGAATCTTTCTTCACAGGCCAGGAAGAAGAAAATCAATTCCAGAGCCCCAAATAGGGAATTAATTTGTCATAACTTCAGTAAGCACTATTAGTTGCATATGGCGTTGGTTTTATTCACTAGATCAAGGCTACGGTACCAATAATCTTATGAAGGAAAAAGGGGAAGTGGTGAGGAATATTTTCTTTGTGATATGTTGCAGTTGTCTCTTTTACATTTGTAAATGTATTTGTGTTTGTTTGTGTGCATGGGTAATGATGGCAAACAGAATTGTTCTGAATTTGTTCAAATGTATGGACAAGTTGTTGCTGTATTGTACGTTCAACTACCTGCTCTTTTTAACCTTTCAGATTTGAAGCTTGCACAGATAATGTAATATTTTAATTTAAACCATAAGTTCATTGAAGTATTTTAGTATTTTTTTTTTTTTTTAGTTTACATTTTCAGTAGAATCTTAGTAGTCTTACTGATCAACAAATACTGTTTAAAGAGTGCAAAAATGATTTGAAGAAGGAACCTTAGATCAGTTAAAGAAAATCTATTAGAAAATTAGATGACTGAATGAATAAATCAGAAATAACTTTGAGTCATGTATTATATTGTTACTTAATGACAGGTTCTCCCCATGTAGAGTTCACTTGAACTCCATTGCTTTCAGTGGTGTCAGAATAACAAGTTTTAGGGAGGGTATGGACAAGAACGTATGAGTTGGGGGGAAAAAATAGATATTTAAATAAAGCAGACCTCTACCAGCTGTAGTTTATCTACAGTGCATCTACATAGTAGCACAAATGTTTACTTTTTTTCCCAAGTCTAATCACTACTTTACTACTTTCCTGAAATACTGCTTATTCTGCTTCATGGTAAGGTGCAACTGAGATGATATTCTAAGATTTTTATATTGTTTCTTTTTAGATACAGCCAATTGATCTCTATCTTGATTATATATACATCTAATTCTTTTATTTCAGTTTCTACTTATTCTTTTTATTTCAGTTTCTACTGGACAAACTTCCTAGGTTTAATATAAGACTGTATTAAAATTGTACGTAACATTTTCTGAGACATAAAGAACAACAGTTTTTATATCTATCTGTCTACCTATCTATCTGTCTACCCAGCTATCTGTGGTTGTGAGAACAGATTTTGTAGAAATCATTCCCTTCTACACTCATTTTCAGATACAAAACCAAGCATGCATTTACTGAAAAACATCTGTTTACCACCTATTTTTATTTCCCACCTGGCTCAAATGAATCGTGAGTTGAAACAATTCCTGCAGGTAAATAGGGAGTAGATTGAAGCAGAACAAGAGACTGCTTTTGTTGTGGTATTTGGTTTGCCAGGAAATGAAAGTTTTAAATTTGTTATTGTTTTTCTAACTCTCTATTTGTAAAAAAGTGGGAGGAAAAGGGAGTGGAAGAAATACATCCAAAGTCCCATCTTTCTAATGTGGAAACAAGTGTGGAAGGGTTTGGTAAAGGTCTGTGTGAAAGGAGCCAGGCTGTGGGTCTGACTCTCCTGAAGTCCAGCTGAACATCCTTTCTCCTAGTTCATTATTTTCCTGGTGTTTGACCTAGTCTCCCCTTTTAAAGGGACTCTATTCCTCCCATTTTGTACATCTTTTAACTGCTTTTCATGGGAATCCTAAATTTGGTCAAGAATCTTTCAAATCGTTTCCATAATGGATCCTAACAAACTCAGTGAAAGTTGCCTCCATCACTCTTGCCCTCTGGAAATCTCTACCCTTTGGCAGCTGCTTCAGGAACTGGAGGCATTTTCTGCTGAGATCCTGGTGGCTTCTCATTTAATTGTATTATGGCTTAAGACTCTTCAGCCTCAGCTCTGGGTCTCTACCCTCATTTAAATTAATGTCAATCAGCTGGTGCCTTATAGTGGTTCCCGATTTATATGGTAGAAAGGTAAAAGTGAAAAATACTAATGCCCCGAACAGACTAAGCAACATTAGATAGATCAGTGTGTCTAGGTTGGAACTCCATAGAGGCAGCGAGGTCATAGGAAGGTATTCAGATACCGTTTCCAGCTGTGTTTGTCCAGATAACAGTAGAAAGTCAGTTGAAGCATTTGTTGTATTTATTAGCTATAGGTTAAAACAGAGAGAGGAGCCCAACTTTGAAGCTGCACTATCAAAACATGTGAACTGTTCTCTAAACTCAAAATGTGGAATATGTGATGGAGAGGCTGCAAAAAGAAGGTTGGAAGTACAGAGTGGTTTGTATTTGATTTCATCTTGAAGAGCTGACTTTTTAATTTTGCAAGGCTGACAAGAGGTCAGCTGTCATTTGAAGCTGAGGCAATAGAGGTGAAGCGAAAGACTCAGAACTGATCTTTGATAAGACATCTGAAATTTGGCTAAAAGGAGGCAGATGTCAGGAGAGTTGTATTTTAACATTCTAGTTATGACTAAGAAATCTGAAAATTAAGAGAAAAATAAAGCAAACGAGTAAATAGAATTCAGAACCAAGTCAAGCAAGCACAATATAAAGAAGCACATTCACCATGACAACAACTGACAGTCAGTACAAGGCCCTGTGTTAAGGATGAATTTGCGTAGTATTTATGAGAGTTGGGAATTAATGGAGGAGAGAGATTTCATCAGAAAGAGCTGATGGAGTCTTTAACAGAAATCATTCTTTCAGAAGGCTGAGTTTTATGAACAAGCTCATCCACTCTTTGATTGTTGCAGTTAATTAGGTGTTGTAACATGATGGTGATGTGGCGGACACTGGCTAGGTAGAGGGCATTGAGAAAAATTTAAAAAATGTTAGCATAAGCAAGATTTTTTTTATAAAAAGAGTGTCAGCAGCTTTTTAGTATTCTACAGTAACATAGTTACATTCTGGTCCATCAACTTTCAGCTTACATTTACTCATTTCACTAAATCTTGGAGGGTACGGTTACCAGTTGGTCTTAGCTACTGTACTAAGATTAGATTTGGTCTCCCTCTTTCAGTTTCTGAATGCTTGTAATACTGATAAGAATGTTCTCAAGGTACCTATAGTTTTTGCTTTCATCCCTTCTCCTTCCCCTTCCCCTTCCCCTTCCCCTTCCCCTTTCTATTTCTGTATTCAACATAAAACATAAACAATTATGGATGAAGCATGGAAGACTTTCAGTGCAGTGGATGCTGATTTCAAATATCTGATCACTTTACAAAGTAAACATGATATTAATTGATTTGCGTTAAGGAAGCTGATAAATACAACAGGAAAGGTAGTATAAATATGCATGAAAACTAATGAGAGAGGTCATTATTAATGATGTTCATGGACTAGAAAAAATATGAAACAGTGCTATTGACCCCTATTGACCCCTAGTGCTATGGAAAAGAAATTTTTTACGATGTCGGTGAGGAGACATTGGAACAGGTTGCACAGAGCAGCTGTGGATGCTCCATCATTGGCAGTGTTCAAGGTCAGGTTGGATGGGGCTCTGATCAACCTGATTTAGTGAAAGATGTCTCTGCTTCTGGCAAGGGAGGGTTGGACTATGTGGTCTTTAAAAGTCCCCTTCAGCCCAAATCATCCTATGATTCTGCATTTCTAAACAGGTAGTGTGACCTGGAAAGTTGTCTCCTGACAAGATGAATAAAATTGCCATAGAAGGATCAAAGTGTTTGTTCTGGCTCTCCTTTCTTTGGAAGGCAACACACTGGCCAAAATCCGCTCATTTGTATATATCACTCTGAATTTGTTCTCTAGGTGAACCAGATGCTGTCCTACTGAATCTGTTGTTTTCAAGATAAATTATCTGGAATGGTCCTTCTTGTATTTATCTCACTCTATGCTTCCTTTTATAGAATACATCTTTTTCCCTCATAAAAAGTCTTGGTAACAGCACACAGTTTAAGTGATATTTATTTTTCTTTCATGAGAGAAAATTTTACAAAAATCCATTTCCTCTCTCTCAGTTAATGGAAAGGTTTTAAATTTTATTTTTACTTGCATTTTTATTTTGTATTTATGCCATTATTATTACTGCTGTTACTGGTATTACTACAATAGAAAAAGATAATAAATAAAGAGAACTGGAGTGGACAATGTGCCACTTGAACTAAATAAACTTTTCTAAACTCTGGAACATAAATCATTTCCAGACAGTATGCTGTGGAGCATGTGACCAATTTTTATGCTTTTATATTTCTTCTCACCCTACAGCTGGCTTTATAATTAGCTTCAGGATGCCTACATAACATGTAAGTCTGGGATGTTGATTGGCCTCCAGGTAAATAGTACAAGTTTCTTTCTGATAAACGTTAGCAGAGTCTTGATCTCTCTGAGACCTCAGTTCTACCCTAAGATCCAAATGCTTAAACACACTGAGTTTTAAATCAAGAAATCACTACACACTTTTAACTTCTGCTCCTCCACACCTCTGTTGTGGTGTGAAGCAGCTGTTCCCCAGCCAGTGTGGTTAAAGGGGAGGAGGATTTCTAGGAGGTGGGATGGCCAAGCCTTGGAGGGATGGCCCAAGGTATTCAGGAGCCTACAATGGGTTGGGCACCAGCTGTGGGACTGGACCATGGTGGAGACCTTGGTGCTCAGGGGGTTTTCAGTGACACTTCACCTGGGGAACAAAGTGCAGTGCTGGAGTGAGTGGGCAAAGTGCAGCAGCTAAACCACATACCTCATGTAACTGGGGGACTTGTCATGAATGCATAGGTGAGCACAGCTCCCCATTGTTTTCCCGTCACCACTCAGTGAGATCTCTCTCCCACGCATGCCTAGTGCCAGTGCTGATTCCTCATTGAACAGATTTGACCCACCAAACAGATACCATTACAGTTCTTCATTTGCAATATATATGCATGTATACCATTCTACATACTATGATCTCTGTACCCTGATTGCTTTTCCTGACCCAGTGACACTGGGCTAAACTGAAATCCCTTCCCTTATAGTGGGCAGAGACTGCAAATACCCCTAGTTCTATGAAGAAAGCTGGACAACTCACATGAATAGTTCTACAAGTGATGTGAATTCTGAGTAGGAGGTTTGTGAAGCAGTGTAGTAAGAGATAACAGCTGCACCCCAGGAACAAAATGGGTCCAAGATCATCTCTTTCATTGTACAGAAACACCCTCGTGTCATTCTGATCTGGACTGGCATTGAATTAAATTTAATGGCTTTGAATAAAATTAAATGGCATTAAATGAAAAAAAAAATAATTAAACAGAGCGTTTAATAGAATATTTCAGGGCTTCTTTTGAGTCAAACCAAAATTTTATTCTGAAAAAAAATCAAAGAATTTTCTGACAGCTCCTGTTCCAAAAATCATACAATACATATTATTTCATCATTATCATCATCACCAAAATCATAATCAAGTAATATCCTGTTCAAGTCAAAGAAATACCCAATACTACAATATTTTTGAATTTTTGCTTAGGATTGAAATTCAGTTAAATACAACATGTCCTCATATTGTTTTGTCATTCAAAAATGGTGCTTTCTAAGAAAAAGATTAGGTAGTAAAACTCAGCCAATTACAGTCCCAAATTGTTGGGTTTTGTCAATATTACTTTGGTATTTCCAACAAAAATAGGTTCCTCTTATGGAAAATATTGTGCTTACACCCAAAATACTGTGTTGAAAGAATAAATGTTGTGAGATTCCCAGACAGTTCTCTACAGAGACAATATTCTTATTTAATTTAATGAAAGTAAAGAAAAAGAGAAAAACATTCCAGGTGAATAATTACAATAGATTAAATCACCCTCCCAAATTCCTGTGCACCCCCAGCCTACTTACTGATGGTGTGAGAAGCAGAAAAGGCCCTGATTCTGTGTAAGAACTGCTCAACAACAACAAAAACATCTCTCTATTATCAACACTCTTTTCAGCACAAATCTAAAATGTAGGAGGAGCTCCTCATAGGAGCTACTATGAAGAAAATTAACTCTATCCCAGCCAAAACCAGCACATTGACTACACCTTATTTCATACCATGTATGTCATGCTGAAGTCCCCACTATCCAATACATTGTCATTAAACATCACCCCCCTTCCCATCCTTTGATATAACACACAGATATTATTCCCCTAGTCATTTTACCTGTAAAAGGTCTGTAAAATGCCCACAAATGTCAAAAAAATGCCTATTGAGTTTATTCAGTCCAGGACTTTGGGTGCCATCTGTTATGGTGGTCACTCACTCAGCAGAGGTGGTGTATTGTATGGAGTTATTGGCACCAAAACCAGCTCAGGTTGGGTCACTGCTGTTGCAGCGCTTCTTGTAAGGCTTATTCTCCATCGGTGCAGGTGGTTCCTGCTATAGCAATTCCTATAATGTGCAACTCAGACCATGGGGTGCAACAATTTAAAGGTATTTCCATTACAATCTCCACCCCCGGTCTCTTTGGGCCAGGTTATAGGGTTTAACATTGCAATGACCTCCCCTTGCCCCGGCTCCAGTTTAGATGTATCCAGAGGCTGCAGTCCCTTAGGGATGCACCTGCTCCAAATGAAGCCTTAGTATGTGCCACAGTCTCTCCAGGGGAATACCTGCTGCAGCATAGACTTAGCCACAGCCACCGTTGCTGATATCAGAGAGAGATATCTGAAGGTCAGTGAAGAAGAAGGGGTTCTAGACACCAGAGCAGTGGTTCCCCTGCAGTCCATGGTGAAGACCATAGAGATGCAGGTTCTTCCTCTGCAACCCATGGAAGTCCATGGTAGAGCAGATATCCACCCTGCAGCCTGTGGAGGACTTCACTCCCAGAGCAGGTGGATGTGCCCTAAATGAAGCTGTAGCCCACAAAGAGCCTGTGATGGAGCAGGGTCCCATCAGGAGCTGAGGCTCATGGAGAGGAGCCCATGAAGAAGAATATTTTCTGGCAGAACCTGTGAACTTGTGGGCAACCCATGCTGGAGTAGTCCATTTCTGAATGACTGCACCCTGTGGAAAGGACCTATGGCTGGAGAAGTTCGTGAAGAACTGTATCCTGTGGGAGGAGCCCCATGCTGGAGTGCGAGTAGGAAGAAGCGGCAAGGACAATGTGATGAACTGATCACAACCACCATTCCCCATGCCCCTGTGCTGATCTGGGTGAGGACCTAGAGAAATCAGGAGTGAAGCTGAGCCTGGGAATAAAAGAGGGGTGGGGAGAAGGTTAACTCAAAAGCAGTTCCCTCATCCCAAGAGAAAGCACTCTATTTGTGTAATGTAAGAAATTGTAACACATTTTCTATAGCAATACATTTTTTGGATTGTATGTTCCTGTTCATTCTGAAGATCATTTCTAAAGCAAATATATGACAGACAGATGTGGTTTATGTCCATGTCTTCATCAAGTGCATAGGAAAGGGCTACAAAAGGCTATGAATTACTGTTTCATAAATAAGTAAGTATTTTCTCAAGTTCACTTATAAGAAACAATGACCTGCATTAAAATTAAAATAAAGTGAACAAAACAACCGGGAAATACTGTGAGACAAAAAGTTCAGTATTTCCAAGCTGCAGGAAAGATACACAGAGACACCTAAGAGCCACCAAAGTGTCAACACTAAAGGCCTTATAAATTAGGATTCCTCCTGGGCATTGTAATCTGCCAACCATTTTCCCAGCTGTTCTGCATTCCCGTTCAGTTTAGCGTTGACAAGATGCAATAACATGACATCTGGTTTCTGATGGAGAAAGCCATTGAGTAACTTCCATGATGAGAGAATTATTACAGGCTTACTGCATTCAGTCATGACATCGGAGTCTGAAATCTGACCTTTGGAGACTCTCCCCAAAGAGCTTCCCAGTGCTGGGGGAAGTCCTCTGTGCTGGACCTGGCTCCTCTTGCATGAGTTTACCTCCACCAGGAGAGCTGGTGACCTCCACCTGGTTCATCTCTTTGTGCTCTGATGCCACCAAGAGCCAGAGCTGTCTCAGCACTGAGGGAGCTCCTTCCCTGGAGGCCAGGGACACACGACCTATGCAGCATTTGTCTCCTCAGGCTTGGGCTGCTCTAGGCTCCTCACAATTGAAAATCAACTCCAGATTCCTTGCTAAGAACTGATGGCGGCTAATGTCTGTTAGGGGGTTGGGGGCATGTGGATAAGGTGAGCATAAGTAGCCTTCCTGCCAGAGTCTGACACCTGAGAGTGACACTGACCCTTCTCTGCCTGTGGGTAATTTTCTGACTGAGGGACAGAGGTTTCTGATACTCATTTTGTATTTTCTGATCCAGACTGTTGGCATGGTTCAAGAGTCATGACCAGATTTTTTCAAGCTTTTGAGACGTATCTCAGAAACAGTTAGAGAAACAAGCACAGGAAAAGGGGAGGGTAGGACTTCACTATTTCTGAGCAAAGGAAATATTTAGAAGCTATTTAAACAGGGATTCTGTTATGTTTTTTCTGTTCTTATTTAATTGTAGTAATAGGGTCCAATTAGTCAGTTTGAAGTTTATGGCTGACAGTGTGTTGGGGCTGACATAAACAGAAGCTCAGCTGCAGGAGAGAAACCTACAATCTTGGTTCCTGATTTCAGACTAGGACAGTCAAGCTATGACACCTTTTCTTTTCAGACAGAAAGCGGTTTGTGGCCCGGTTCCAGCAGTGCTTGGCATTGCACTTATATATATATATCTTTGGATATTACAGTAAGAGCCACTCCAGGGAACACAACTAGAGAGCTCAAGAACAGGTAAGGTTCTAATTTCTCTATCAGGTAAACTTGCTCTAGTCTGTAGAATTACACTGGTGCTAAATCAGGCAGTATCTGAATTATATTTTGTGAAGAATGAAACATCAGTAAAGCTGGACACCTCGTTGCTGCTTATTAGCAGAACTAAAAGCACCTTCTTTTAACTTACACTCTAGCTATCACTGACTAAAATTGTAAGTATGAGTTCTGAGTTTTTAATGTTGAGACAACTACTGCTTGTCAACCAGAACTTTTCCTTTAGACAAAGAGAAAAGAACTAGACAAATATGTAACTTCAGGATCAATTCAGAAAAGGAAGAGAAAACTTATTACTGGAGCAGGCAAATTGAGATGCCCTTGAGGGGGGCAAAACTGATTAGTTAAAGCAGTGTGTGTATACCAGTAAAGACTGAAAACCAGAGCAAAGAAGCAAATCCACTAAACAAGATGCACGTGAGGACATTGACAATAGCATGCATAGGTTATGGTGTAACTTTGGAGAATAACTGTAAGGTAAATTACATGTAAGGGAACTAGCATTAGAAAAAGGAAGAGGTGAGGCAAAAAGCAATCATGAGAGCACATGCTGGGGACCATCTCCCTGAGACAGCCAAACGCAGACTGAAGTCAGCAGGCAGAAGAGGGATGTATGCTGGATGAGGATGAGTACACCAGAATACAGATTATTTACAACAGCCAGCTCAGTAGCAGCAAACATGCGCTGCGGATGGAAGATAACTTAGGCAGAAGGTTGAAAGCTGATGTCCTCAACACAGGGTGATACAGTGAACCTAAAAAAAAAAAAAAAAAAAGATGAGAAAAAAAAGAAATAACAGCAATGAAAAGAGAGGGAACTGTAGTCAAACAAAATGCTTTTCTTTGGAAGTGGGTGTTTACAGGCAGTCCTTGAAAAATGAGTTGAACCAAGGCCAGCATGCAGACAACATAACTTGGTATAAGTAGTGCCTGGATGTAAATTGAGTTTTTCCAGTTAGGCATATTCATGTTTTTGTGAAATAGAAGTGAATCACATACTCTGTCATTGGCCTGGACAAGTCTCTCTTAGATTTTTGTTAGTGTGGATTTCTTTTGCATTTTTTCTTGTCCTGTATGCAAACTGCTGAGCAGAATGACATTTCCTAGATAAAGCAGAAGAAAAAACAATTAGTACATCGGTCTTCATCTTTTTGTCTGGCCTAACTTCAGCCTTTGAATTCAGCTGGTGAGTTCTTACCAGCTCTCTTTATCCTTTCCTTGTGGTCAAATAAGAAGGAAACGAAAGGCTTCTTCAAAGTGTCTCCTTGCAACTAGTAGTGTGACCATCCCCTGTCAAGTCTCATAACCCTCATGTTCATTTGAGAATGAAACTTAATTGCTTTCTTCTTGTGTTTATGAAATTTGGTACAGCCAGTGAAGAAGCTGGACATCATTCTGTCTTTCTACTTTTCTTAGACTTACATAACTGTTTCTTCCAGTGAAGCTCAAGGGGATTAATAGTCATGGCTATAGCAGCAGTGTGGAGGCCTGCAGAAATAGTCACTGCTAGAGGGACATCCCTCTTCTAGGTGGAACAGAAAGAAAAAGAGACACTTTGTGGATTGTCCCAGTGGAAAAGCAGATTTCCACCATTTATGCTCTTAAGCGGTGACATAATGGTGCATCCTTGTTGCGTGAGCTCTAAGTGCTGTGCCTTTGTTAACCTGCCGGGCAGCTTTGCTTCAGAGGCAGTATTTCATTAACCTTCCTGGTGTTATTCTTTCTGATTTCTCATTATAGCGATCACTGTGCAGATTGTTAACATTCTGCGTTTGCAAGTAGAAAACATTATGCAGACTCCCTGGACTTGGTAATGGGAACAGCATGCTAATGTTAATTATAGCAAAGGCATTTGTGAAGCATTTAATGAAAACTTTCCCTGTATGTGCTGGCTTCCTATTCAATACTGAATTACAGATCTTTCCTAATATGAAGACAAATTTGGTTTTTAATATAGTGTCTTTACTTGGCATTAAAAGATGATATTTGGTTATTCTTAACTAAAATGTGCGGTCAACTTGTTGTATAATTTACTCAATAAATTTTACAACATTTTCAGTTACATTACCTGAATAATTGCTTTTATTTGACCAGTTAGTTTACACAGAATAAACCACTGCTTAGGAGGAGGTTTCATGGTCAAGTTTTAAAAGTAGATTAGTGCTTTAAGTCATACTAATTTAGGAAAGTCATACTAATTTAAAGAAAGATGTTGAATTTATTTTGTAAGAGAACTGTAGATACAGCTTATGTACATAATTGGGATTAAATGTGACTCACAGAAGAGCATCCAATCCCTGGTTCCCTCATGTCCTAAGCAAAAAAAGTGGTACGTGTGAGTTCCTTCCTTAGAACAGATTACATTAATTTCTGTATCTGTTAGCTTGATTAAAAGGAAAAGATTTTTTTGCAAATAGGTGTTGAAGGGTTTTTAAATTGGGAAGCTGACCTCAATAATTGCTGCAGAAAAAATGTATCTGTTGGCTTGATTAAAAGGAAAATAATTTTTTGCAAATAGGTGTTGAAGGGTTTTTAAATTGGGAAGCTGACCTCAATAATTGCTGCAGAACAATGTATCTGTGGAACAGTAGCCCACAGTTGTCAGCAGTGAGGACAGGATCCCTGCCATACTTGCGCTTATGGGGAAACCATAGGTGTACCTTTATTTCAAAAGTTTTTTTTTCTTTTCCTTTCTTTCTTTTCTTTCTTGAGAAAAGTGATCTACATCGATAAGAGAATTAGAGATCATTGTGATGGTTTAGAAGACTGGTAAATCAAACTACCTTTAAGCTTTTTTAAAAAAACAAAACAAAACATCACCAGGCTGAAGTTTCATTAGCAACTCACTTTGTGGAAATGGTTAGTCTGTGGTTCAATGGTTTCCACTACTTCTAACTATGTATGCAAATCAACAGTCTTTAACAATCATATCCTAAATTAGCTGCAACTATGCAGTAACAGGGAGCTGATGACACATCTTTGTGAGTCAGTCTTTGTGGCTGAGGACAAGGTTGATGTGATCACACTTGAATGCTCCCCAAAAAGAGACATCAGAAATAGAGCCTGGATACTGCTTGCCCCTTCCCAGAGGGGAATCATCTGCTCCCGACAGTGCTTATCTTGCTATCAGTTTGCCAGCCATCCGTCATATGCAGCAGCATCCTTCATGTTGGGCAGTATATCCTGCCTATTTTCAGTCCTTTGCAACTTCTTTTCTGTTCTCTGTCTTACAGATTTTATGATTGAGTTCCTGTTTACATATTTTCTCATACCCCCCAAGTATTGGCCTAAGTATTAATTAAAAGCTTTAAAAAAATACATCTTTGCTTACTCCTTCGACGATCACATCACTTGCTTACATAAAATGCTTATATGACACCATGGTATTACAAAAGTCCTTATACTGTTATTGCTTACACTCTTTTAATAGGTAAGGAGGAGGAGAAGGTGCTGCTGAGGAGAAGGGCTCTGAAGCGGGA